>APFE030842897.1:198913-222166 GCA_000404065.3 Pinus taeda | reverse complement strand
TGTCTAAAAGGTCTTCAGGGGCACCTCGGAGCAGAACCAACTTCAGAAATTCCGGGTCAAGTGTGCACCTGGCCCATTTATAACTAAGTTGGAACCTTTCCTCATAATCTTCTAAAGACTCATTGCTTCCCATGGTCATCCGAAAGATTTCTCCCTTGGTTTCCTTGGACCTACAATAGTCCCGGTATTTGGTATTGAAAGCTTGCTGCATCTGAGCCCAAGTGGTGATACTGTTTCTAGGTAACCCCATGAACTAGCGTAATGCTGCATCCTTGAGGGTACAGGGAAAGAGTTTCAACTTTTTCTCGTCCTCAGCATAGTCGTAAGTTCGACAAAGGACAACAAACTCAAACAGGAAGGTATCAGGGTCTTCAGTAGTCAATCCATGGAAGTGAGGTAAAGCTTAGGGACCTATGTTTTTCATTTTCATGTCTCCATTGGTCTCTCGGATGGGAAAAGCATCTTCAATTCTCTCATCTTCTCTTCTACCGTTTCGGTTTTCATCCATGGCTTCAGATGGAGCATTCTCTAACTCTTCTTCTGTTATAGGATCTTCGTATATCTCAGGAGGTTCACCTACAGGTTCTTCTGGCTCACTGTTACCAGAGAAGAGAAAAGGTTGACTCAGTGATATGGTGGGGGTGTTGGGTAAGAATTTGTCGGTTTTATCTCTGTTCCTACGAGGCATGAAATGAAAGACTTTTGGTTGCTTTTGTTTTTTTGTTGGTACCTACAAAACAAAAATAGATTGAACTGCAACTCACTGTCTTGCTTAAATGAAAGTGTGAAATGGAAATGAAAACAGGAAAGGACTAATCTACTTTGCAGAATTGAAATTGCGGAATTGAAATGCTAAGCTACGCTTGCAGAATTGAAATTGCGGAATTGAAATGCTAATCTAAGAAAGCAGGAAATGTCTACTCTACTTTTGCGAAAATGAAATTGCAGAATGAAAATGAAATAAACTACTTAGCAGAAGGTTGTAGGAGAAAATGGAAGAAAAGCAACAATCACCAATACTCTAACGCTTCCCCGGAAACAGTGCAAAAGATGGTGGGCCCCAGTATTGCAGCAATAATGCTGCAACTCCTGGAACTCCCTTATTTACTTTTATCAACCCGATAGTTCATAACAAACTTGGAAGTGATGGTGCTGTATGCACAAGTACTAGCTCTTGCCGCAGTTGTCACTTGGTCAGCTGGCATAAGTCCGTTAGGGGCTCAAGCCAACTTCTATGAGCTTTGAGAAGAAGCTTGTTAACTGATGGATGGAAGCTAGTCTCGAAGGAAGCTAATCTATTTGCAAAAAGAGATTGAAAAACTGAAGGAAAGCGCAAACCCTAGAAAAACCTAATTCTACCAGCTAGTCCTACTGACGCAAAGAAGAGAATGAAAACTACTGAAAGAGATGCCATTACTTCTATGAAGGTAAAATACATGTGTCTATACTACCTCTCTCTGAAGGAAACATCTTTTTGTATTTTTGATTAAGTCGTCGGTTTCATCATGCATATGCTTTCACTGTTCTTGACTGTGCAGGGGTGGATCAATGAGGAGAATTGCTTGGAAGAGGCCGGGAAGGTTTAGAGAGGGTCTAAGGAGTCCCTAACACCCTTCCAGAGAGTTTCACAAAGTTTGGCTACCAAGAAACCTCATTTGTGAGCTTCTACTGGAAATCTGCAGGGGTTCTACAGGATGTTCAGGAATTTCTACAGGATGTTCAGAAATTTCTACAGGATGTGTAGAAATGGGATTTTGAAGGATGGATGAGTGATGGAAGATGAAGGAATGGATATGGAGGTAGGATAGAGGTCTGAAGTGGCCCAGGGACTGGTGGATGGAGTGGTGAGAAGGTATAGATGGTTGAATTGGCTCAAAGAAGGCTGAAACAATGGTTGCACAAAAAGGGTAGGGTTACGTAGGCAAGAGGACAAATGTGAGATGAGGAACCGAGTTAGGAGATGGAACAGATGGCTCTGATGAAGCTTGGGTGGATGAAAAAGTGGTAGATATGCTCTGCACCGTGTACTTTCAACTGAACGAATAAAGACTTGCAAGTAATCAAAGTCCTAGTTAATCTAATCTAGCTAACAATAAAGTGAATGAACAACAACTTTATTTGAAAGGGAACCATATATATCAAATATGCAATTAAACATTTAAAAAAATGTGAGAAACATTGCCAGATATTCTATTGTTGTCCAAGTAAATTCTTTTTAGGCGAGGCATCTGAGAGAGTTCAAAGGGAAGAGATCCGTTGAGACTTGAATTGGACATCTGCAAGGAAATCAAACTAGTCATATTGCTTAACTAACTGGGGAATTCAGTGTGAAATGGGTTGCTATCAATATGTAGAATTTCTATGGATGTAAGGTTTTGCAAGGAAGGGGGAATGGCCCCCGTCAGGCCATAGTTCGACAATGAAAGGTTCATGAGCTAAGAAAGGCGACCTGCTGACCATCCCGATGCAGAAGACATTGCTAAGAGATTGACTCTATTTTTTAAATTTTTTTTAGCTTGATTCCTACAAGAAATCTACCATACAAGTGAATTTGTGACACCCATAGAAAACTAGGGTTGTGACATCCATAGACAACTCCCTATGCTTTTAAACATTCATATAGAAATCACTATATAATGAACATCAAAATACTGTCTTTACTTTAAAGCACCTTTCATACATTCTGGTGTGATTATTGCGAAAAACTTTCTCAATAAAAATAAAAATTATAAAATCTAACTAAAATATAATATTAATTCAATTTAAATTATTATTATTATTTATATATATTATATATATATATATATTACTGTAAAACATATATATAGATGGTTAACAAACATTCATATAAGCATTACTATATAGTAAACATCAAAACATTTACTTTAATTTACATTTCACATTCCTAAAATAAAATAAAAATCATAAAGTCTAATTAAATTATAACTTTAAGTGGTGATTGACGCTATGTGATTCATTTCACTAGTTTAGATCCCACTTCTTCACCCTTATGAGCATGTGCTAACTGGACTATTCAAAAATCATGAGAAATTTAAGTAATCATTGAGGCTATGTGATTCATTTCACTAGTTTCAATCTCACTTCTTCACTCTTGTGAGCATCACCAATGAGTGCTAAGTGGATTATTCAAAAATCATGAGAAATTTAAGTGATCATTGAGGCTATGTGATTCATTTCACTAGTTTCAATCTCACTTCTTCACCCTTGTGAACATCACCAATGAGTGCTAAGTGGACTATTCAAAAATCATGAGAAATTAGTTTGTTACGACTACCTCTCATGGAAATGGTCATAGATGAATGACTTACTTAACGCAGTTGAATCCGAAAAAATGATATATGGGAAAACTCCTCTATATTTAAAAACTTAAATTTAATTTAAATTATTATTATTAATTATTAAAAAATACTTAATATAACACTGTGAAACAAATATATAGAATAAGATTCTTAAATAAGGAGATTTATCCCAACTTTAATAAATCTTAACTTTTGATGTGTCTATGGATATAGTAAACATTCCCAAGACATAATTAAATAAATAAATGATACTTCCAATTGACCATCACCCATTTTCTTTCTAATTCATGTAACTTTATTATTATATAAAGATGGCGGTTATTATAAATTAAAATTTTAGATTCTATATTCATTACTTACTTTTTATTATATGAAGATTAAAATGGTTTGTATTTTATTTTTTTATCTGGAGAAAAAATTGTAACTTCTTATTAATAGAAATAAAAGTTACATTAGCCATCAGTCCTCTCTTTAAGAGGCCAAAAAGAAACCTAGTTGTTTTGAATAAAAACGAGCACAAGACTATATACAAAAGATTGTTTATGTTCATTGGCATATTGATCAAAACTGTTACATATACACTGCATGTACTGTACATAAATAAAAACTAAGAGCATGATAATCATAAAAAGGAGGGAAAGAGTCTAGACCCTCCGTAGCCCAAACTAAAATCTGTCAATGATGAAAAATTAATAAGCTCAGATAGTTATGAAACTGCAACAAAAGATTGTTGCTAAGAGTGACAATTTATCCCATTTATGAGTTAAGTGATCTGCCAATCTCTAAGAGCATTTCAAGTTCCTTCTTTGGATAGGGAATCTACTTTAAATTCCCTTCCCTGTATATATGGAAATAAGAAATATAATTAAAAGCTCACTTTAGTTGTAAAATTTCTTCAAGAACAGGAATCTATGTGTGATTGTGTCATCTCTGTGAGTTGTTGAATCAATTAATAAGATTTATAGAATCTCCAAATACTTGAAGAGATTTGCAATCATGTTCTAGGGCCTAGCACATTAGATGTTTTAAGGAAAGAATCTCTACGTAATTGTTAAATCCCTTTCCAGTCCAAATTTTTTTTTTATTTTAGGACATGTTGGGTACTTAGGTGAAGGACCAAGCCACCCCCACAAATCCTTTCTTCATTTGATGCCCCAAAAAAATATGACCATGGAATTTGGCGATTTATTTCTTCTGCAGTGATCATGTGAGGCATTTCAATAGGGTCTTTCCTAGGTAACATAACATAGATTTCTCCAACTTCAGTTGTAATAAGATTTGGGATAAATGGCGTTTACCTAAAATTAGCCTTGTTTCTAACCAACCATACTCCCAAACATATATGAGGGGGGATATTTCTGAGAGTTTCATTCCAAGATTATTCCCACTAGCTTCTCCAAGCCTCAAACAGACTTGCCCCTCTCCATTCCATATTAAATCCCAACATTTGTCTACTCTTAGCCTAGATGCTTTGTGGGAAAGGGAAAACTAAGAACAAATGAAGGACTGATTCTTCAATATTTCTACATAGAGTGCACCATCCTGAGCCTTATTTTAGTCTCTTTTGGAGATTATCCCAAGTTGTCACTTTGTTTCTAATGATACACCACATTAAAATCTGCATCTCAGCGAGGAATGTAAGGTTCCATAAGGGCTTCCATCACCATTCAAGGTTCATCACCCTTAATCTATCCTCAATATGATGACTATAACCTATTTTGGAGTGCAAATCCCGAATGGACTGTGTACCCAACATAACGTATATTCTGTCTCTAAGTCTAATATGTGACCTCTTCAGCACATCAATATAATCAACCCATATGATGACTTTATCATCACAAATATTTAGTTGAGTTGTTGATTTCCAACCTGGTGACCAAAAGGTATTTTGTGTTTCATCCCTTATTTGGTGCAGATGAATGAAACCCTGACCATTTAGAAAAGTCACCATTTCATCCAAAAGTTTGAATATTTTTTAACAACTTGTCCAAGGGTCTAGTCCAATTCTCATTTTTTCTCCATTTCCCACCCTGCACGGTAGGTCACTTCTAATGATATTAAAAGAGTCATTGCCTTCTTTTGAGATGACTAATGAATTTGGTATCATTTTATACAGTCTTCTAATCCAATCATCAATTGATAGAGGGAAGATATATTTCCTTGTGACCACTGTTGTCTATAGACTATCTATTGATAGGAACCTCCAACTAAATTTCACAAAAAGAGCCTTTGCAAACATAAGAATGTCCTTAAGGCCCCATTCTCCCTAGGATTTTTGGAGGGCCACCTTTTTCCAGGCTACCCAATGATGGACATATTCTTCCTTTGATCCAACCCATAAGAATCTACCACATAGTTTTCATATTGAGGCTAAAATTCCTTTTGGGAACCATGTGAGGGCCATCCAATAAATTGGTATCGCCTCCAACACAAATTTAATATGGACTAATATTCCAGCTCTCATCAACCACTTGAAGCTCTAGTGTTGAAGTCTTTTTTCCACCTTCGCCAGTAACCACAACCAATCATTTTTTCGGTAAGAGTTTGGTTTGAAAAGGAAACCTAGCCACTTGAGACTATCCCTTTGGGGATGATTCTGAAGGGATTTTTTTTTGCACCCTTCTCACCTCGAATTGAGACAACCCTCTCATGGTATTGATTTATGAAATTTGATTACCATACCTGTGGCTTTCTAAAGAAGAGAGAGGGCTTGTTTTATGGATTCCATGTCTTATCTAGAGCCATGGCAAAAAATTAAAATGTCGTCAACAAAAAGTAAGTGGGTGATGAATAATTTTAATGCCACTTTGATTCCATTTATCTCTTCCCGCCTTTCTTCTTCTAGCAGAAATATACTTAGCCTTTCAACTTCCAATAGAAATTGGAGGGGGGACAGGGGACAACCCTGTATCTAACTTCTTTGGCCATTAAAAAAGTGGGAGGTTGAACCATTTATTAAGACGGCAAAGGAGACATTAGTTATGTACCCCATAACCCAATTAATAAATGGCACATTAAATCCTTAATGAGTAAGAATCATGCAAATGAAAATCGAGTTGATCTAGTCATAAGCTCTAGACAGGTTTGATTTTTCCATTACCCACTTTAGCTTTTACAATTTGACATTGTACAATCCTTCTTGGGCCACCCCAATGGCTTCATGGATTTGCCTGCCTTCAAGGAACCAAAACTGTTCTCTGGACATGTTTATGGACATGACCGATCTAAGGGGCATTACTATTATCTTGGCTATGATTTTATATAGCAATTGCATAGGGAGACTGGTTTGTATTCATCGAATGATTTAGGCTCATCTACATTTGGGATGAGTGTTATGAAGGTAGAGTTAAAGGGGTCATAGATTCTCCTTGTCTCATGGAAATCCTCTATAACCTGCAAGAGTTCATCCATGAGCAACTAAAAAAATCTTAGATAGAATTACACCGTCCATCCATCTGGCCTGGGGATTTTTTCCTTCTGCAACCGTTCGAGAATTGTCTCCAAATCCACTTTCGAGATAGGCTTCATTAACTATTTATTTTCTTCCTCCTCCACAAACTTAGGAAAATAATAGGCTATTTGGATGACCTCTGCAATGGATGCTTCCTCTCAAGCCTTGAATAAATTTCGGAAAAAAACCTTGTCGAGTGACACAAGTTCACCAAAATATTTTTCTTTTCTCCCATAAAGATATGGCATTTCCCAGATTGTGTTTACATTCTTTTGAATTTTGGCATAGTTATGAAGGAATTTAGTAGTCTCGTCTGCACTTTTTAACCACATCACCCTACTCTTCTGCCTCCACTGTTCCTCTTTATTGGCCAACGATTTCCTCTTGGAGATTTTCAGTTGCATGATCCTTTACTTCGTGTCCACGGAATCGTATCGTCCTCCTGCAGGTGATTCTAGCCTCTTGAGTTCTTCTTCAATTGATTTGGAATATACTTCATCTCTAGTCTTCTTCTAAATAGTCCATTCAATAGAGGCCTTTTTTACCCTTTTTAGATTGTTTACAAAGGGATGGGTTGGGGCAATTCTCATATCATCTTTGAAAGGAATCCATGTTTCATTTACGATCTGAGTATAACCTTCATCATCCAACCATGAGGGGTTGAATTTGAATGGTCTGCGAGGTTTTATGTTCCCCCCTTTAGTTCTAAAAAAAGTAGATTGTGGTTAGAAGACCCCCCTATACAAATCTATTGTTGGAATAGAGGTATATTATTAACCAAAGTTTTAGCAAAGAGGAAATTGTCTAGCCTCTTGGAAACCCTATCTTCTCGAGTATGCTTGTTCTTCCATGAAGGTTTGATTTTGATTAAGTTAACATCAATAAGGCGCTTGTCCATGCAATTGAGACTGAATAATTTTTCCATCGTGTTTGGAAGACCTTAGGGACCCCATATTATAGAGGCCCCTAGGTAAAAATTCATGTCACCCCCAAGAATTAGGTTATCCTCCTTCATAAAAGATTTGGCCATCAGTTTGTCCCAATCCATACATCTATCCTGACAACGCCCATAAATGTTTATTAATCTCAGGTCCATATTCAGGCCAGTTGAGTAGATGTTTATCCCCAGGATATTCTTTGAGACCAAAGTGCTTGAGATTTTGATACATTTCATATTTAGACCCATAGCTAATCCCATAGATCAACCTCTTGCATCTAGAGAGAAAAAGTACCAGCCTGGGAACATCTTAACCAAAGCTTCAGTTTTTGGTAACCTTGCCCCATAGTTTTCTAAATCATGATGATATCAGACCCCAAGGATGAAATAAACCTTTTCAATGCTAGTTTTATTTGGGAACTAACAAAACCGATGCAATTAAGAGAGAGAGAAATCATGAGGGACCTAGGGTTGGGTTTTTCATTTCTCTAAGCACCCCTTCAAGGGATTTATGTTTCCCTTCAGCAATATCTAATCGAGCTTTCATTTGTGCCTTGGAGAGATGTGATTTTATACCTTTGTATTTCCCATTCCCTAGAATGGTCGAGATAGGGCCCAAGCCTCCCATACAAGCAGATGGGCCCTCTTTTGGAACCATGGGTCTTATATTATATGGAGGGTCTATAGTAGGGTGAGGACCCGACACAGTCGTGAAGGTTGAGAGGGGAGGAATCGATGAGGCAAATATGATAATGTAATCAATAGGCCTAAGAGATGAAACCATTATGGATAATATACGAGTGCATACAACAACAAGCCTAGAAGGAACAGACACCAATATCATACAAGAATTGACATTCAAACAATAATTTGAACAATGAGAGAAAGGTTCAGGAATACCTAAAGGAAGAGAGGATTTGTCTTCACGTGTGGTTGGTTCACGCAATGCCTACTAGTTCTTTTATTTGCCTCCCACCGCTAAACCACTTCCCAACACCATCTTTTCTCCCTCTTGAGCCTAAGATTCCTTGAATTCAACTTAAGTGGGGAACTTCTAACCAATCTCTCAGGATCCTGACTTCTTACTACTTTCGTGTTTTCTCTCAAACTGAGAGCTTGATTTGTTGATGCCCATAACAACCAGAGGGAAATCGTGAACCAAATGTTCCTAAGTAAGATATTGATGACAACCAAAGGGTAAATCCTCATAGTCAACTTGCTGGCTATAACTGCATCCTTTGAAATTTAGCATGATGTTGGGCAGCAACCCCTCTTTGAGATCCAATTTGTTAAGGATCCTAGAAATACTTCTGGTTATGGATGTATTAAAAGAAATACTAGCCTCCAGGAAAACCCCCAATTTATTCTCGATTGCATGAAACACATCTTTTGTCCATAGCTAAGGGGAAAGAGTTGGCAATATTACCCAAATTGGTACCTCTTCCAAATGCTCCCTCGTCACGTCAAAGAGAGGGTTCCATCATTTTAACAAGATTGTTGACCCGAATTTCAACATGAACCAACCCCTTGCAAGGATAATTACCTTGACTTCTCTCCCTACAGTATCGTCCCATTAAGCATGTATCCATGCATCTATTTATTTTGCTTTAAAGTGTCTTCTCGATGCCCTTCCAACCAGAATGTGCTCTTCCACATCCATGGTTGAATCCAGTTGTATATCTTCCCCTAACACTAGGTGCTTTTCATCCAACTTGGTTTGTATGAACTTCCTTTGTTGTCTGTTTCACTCCTGCCTTAATACCTCCCCCTTCCTCAGTTCTAATGGCCCTATCCACCACCTGTCGAAAAGGCTTGCACCCTACATGGACCACATCTGCATATTATGGCCTCCTCCAATTGATATTATGAGGATCAACCAAACCTTCCTCTATGGAACCTTCCGACAAAACCAATCCTATTTTTTTTATGCTCTTTTGAGGTGTCCTCCCTCAACGCTTCACAAATAGACACATTTTCTCCTCTCAAATTCTCTAAAAGATTCTTCAGGACATACCCTAACCCAAAACCTGATGGATTTCCTACCGATCCTCTTAGTAGGGCCTCCTCCCTGATATCAAAATTGAGTGTTCCCTGACCATCCCAAATTTCCCAACCACAAACAACTGAAACTCCCCTCTCAAAAAATATTCTAGAGAAAAACAACTCAAGGCTTTGGTATCTTATATGCTTCAAGTTATTTCTTTCCAATTCCTCACAAAGTGAGAAACCCTTGATGCCTGAAGGGAACATGTTGGAGCTCGACCCGACCCATGAAGGATTAGAAGGATTAAAGATATTAGATCTTACCCTAACACTATTATGGATTATGTCTTCGAGCCCTCTTGACTGTTGAGCACACTAAACCTATGACCCCAGAGGAAGTGAGGGTCCTATCCTAACATGAAAAGAGGTAGCTAGGATCACATATGCATTATGGTAGCCAGGATCACATCCTCACAAAGGTCATTGTCTCCACCACAACAAACTAGGTTTTTTGTTTCTTCAATGGTTAAGGATTTCTTTCCTTCTAGAACAACAAGATTTGGTGCCTTTAAGATACCTTGATTAGAACACCTTTAAGATTTGGTGCTAGAATATATCTGATTGACGAGTACCTTGATAATAGAGATAAAGTCACATTGTAATCAATCCCCTGCACCTGAGAGAACCCTCTGGCCACAAATTTGGTCTTGTGTTTCTCCACACTCCCATTTGCTGCTTACTTTACCTTATAAAGCCATCTAGAACTCACCACTGACTTGTCTGTTGGTCTTGGGACCACTTCGCAAACACAGTTTCTGATAATGGAGTCATACTCTTCAACAATGGCATCAACCCATACTGGTTGCTGCACTTCTTCCTCAAATGAGGATGGCTCTACCTCTACACTCTCTCTCATCAAAGCCATGTAGCCTGTGTATTGATCTGGTGACCTTCTCTGCTTGCACTATGTTGTGGGTGCTCCCACATTCTCTCTAGCATCATGCATCAATCTGCCAGCTTCTCTGGTACACTTCCTTCCATCTATGGAAGTCTCTGCATGAGCTGGTGCTTCCAATCTATACTCATCTGCATGTGGCTACTCCACATCATCCTGAGGTTCCTCCTTTGGAGCTAAAAGCTCTTCATATGCATGTAACTGAAGCTCCCTCTCAAGGGAACATCTCATAGCCTTCTCTTCATCGAACTTCACTTCTCTACAAGCCACTATCATTCTGTTCGATGACAAGTGCATCTGATAGGTTTGACGTGTATCAGTGTACCCAAAAAATATGCCCAACTCAGTTGTTGGCTATAGATTTTTCCATGCATCCTTGGTAACATGACAAAACACTGACGAACCAAAGTACCTAAAGTGTGCCACAACTAGTTTCTTAGCTTAAAAAGCTTCTTCTTGTGTACTCATCTTGAGAATTCTATGAGGACTTATGTTCCACAAATAAACAACTGTGTTGCATGCTTCAGCCCACGAGTGCAACAATAACCCCTAATTATGTAACATCACTCGTGATGCTCCCACAATACTTTTGTTCTTCCTTTTAGCCACCCCATTCTACTGTGGGTTATGAGATGATATTAATTCTCGTCGAATGCCTTCTTATGCACCGAAGTTCTCGAATTCATTTGACACATTCTCCACCATTATCGCTTCAAAGAGATTTGACTTTCCTACCAATCTCTTTCTCGACAAGTTCTTTAAATTCACAAAATTTAGCAAATGTATCATCTTTATTCTTCATGAAGAAAATCCAACAGTTACAAGAAAAATCATCAACAAATTTTACATAATGCATGTGCTTGGTCATGGATGTTGTCGAGAACGATCCACACACATCTGAGTGAACTCAATCAAGGATTGCTTTCACTTTACTGCCTTTATCATGAAAGGAAGCTTTGGTGTACTTCCCCAATGTACACCCTTTGCATGTGTCTCTCTGTTCTAGTGTACTATAAAACCCTCCTCACACATCTACCAAAGTAACCGGGCAACCAAGGTAAACATGTGACAAGAAGTTACTATGATATGATTCGACCTCCTAAGTGACCTTAAGGAAGTGGAACCGAAGGAAACGCACCATACCAGACCTTCTACATCTACTACAGGACTCCCATAATGCATCACATTCATTCCCTTGACTAGCCCCTGGGTCCCACTGATATTTTAGACCACTAAACCCCAGGACGCTTCCTTGATATTGACAAGGGTGTGTCTGAAAACCTTTGGACGTACACACAACATGGGTATGCATGCGCCTCAGGACTTTTCTCCTTAGACCTGTTTCTGCGACTTTGAGATTTGTGCCAATTTTTAAGCCCAAAATCCAGGTCATTGCCCAAAAAACCTTGTATATTTCAAAATCCATAAATTAGATGATGAAAATACTTATAAATCAAAAACTAATTCCAAGATTAGGACTGACCATCCCCAATCGGGACTGACATTCTGTCAAACACTTCGCATCAATGCAATATACATGAAATGAAAACAAGATAGAGCATAAATGACTGATAACTCATATGAGACTTGACAAGAAGGATCACCATCCTCTTCCTTTAATTTTTTTGACACCAATTAGGCCTTGCATCCATTATCCTTCCAGTTACAAGTAAATACAAGAAATAGCAATGACAATAAACAATCATATAACCATGTAAATAAAAATGAGATAACAACTATTAAAGCCACATATTAGCAAGTATAAATGAAAGAAAACATATATTTTATTAAACATAGGCAAAGTCAACCAGGTTCAAGACTTCCACATACCACCCGGCCGTAGACATCGCTGAACCAAATTTGTCTTTCACCCAATCACCCCCGTGCCATATTCCAAACATGAATATGGGATCTCATAGATAAAACAATCTTAAAAAAATCATGGGAATCCAAAGGTTAAACCACCTCCACCCTCACTAAACCGTGATCTCACCAAAATTGACACCGAGACCACAAAACAAAATTGAGCTAGGAATGCCTCCTCACTCCATCACTATCCTTGAGGAATTTTATATCTCCTTGTCTCTCAGGATTTACTCTAATCCACACCATATCATTAGGCCCTAAACCGAGAATCCATCCTCAGGCTTTACCGTGTATCCCACCAAAACTAGTTAAGGGATTCCTAGGCCTTTTGGAATTTTCCTGAGACCATGTCCGCCACGGATTTTGAAACCATCTGACAATTCCAAAGCTCAAAACCAAGAAAAGAATCCCATAACACCATGGCTATTCAAAAAAAGGAACGGAAAGGTCGAAAACCATTGTCATAATGAAGAAAAACCATGCCATTGATAATAAGAGAACCATATACGAACATGCAAAGCCATGCATGTGAAAACTAGCTAGGAAATCACACATGCAATATGTCACTTGCAAGTATTCCTACTGAAGTTGCTTGATCCTTCTCTTCCTTGATTGATCTCTTACTTCCTTTTCTTTCCTTGTCCTTCCTTTGCTTTATTTTCCCTTCCTTGCTCCAAAGCTAGAAAACTCTAAGTTTCTAAGAGTGAGTGAGAGAGAGATAGAATAATGAGAGAGCTCCAAAACTAAAATCACAAAAGGTTACAAGCTGATCCTCATAAGCGTTTTTATCAATGAGGCCTCTATTTTCTTCACTTTCCATTATTTTCCTTCAATGTTCTCCTCACATGCCTCCCGTGACCTTTCACCTTCCTTTTCTCCTAATTTCCCTTATTTTCATAAATAAATGTGCCAAAAATACCTTTTTGCCCATTTTAATGCCTTAGCTATTTCCTTTGCCAATTTCCCCTAGCCATAAACACATTCAGTGATTCCCACTAGGACATGTTTGCCCAACATTCAACTTGGAATACGTGTCCCTTAACTGTGGTCTTGTTTTTCCTTTATTAACTTTTATTGCATGAACTTTTAACTAGTGGTTGTTACATGTACCCTTGGGAAGTCTTGTAGAAATTTGTTGCATGATCTTCAAAGCTTTGTGGTGCAAGTGACCCAATTTGCACCTTCTCTACTTTAGTTCTCAAAGCAACATAGTCTTCTACATCCAATTTATAAAGGTTCTTCACCTAAACCTCGAACCGCTTCACCTGTCCTAAGGCTATGTAACGAAGGAAAGCCTTTCCCTTGCTAAATATCACATCATAGCCACAATCCTCCAACATGGAAACTAAAACCAAATTCTTCTTCAATCTCGGAACATACATGACATCATTTAATGTGAGAGGAGAACCAGAATCCCTCTAAAAGGTAAAAATACCGTTGTTGGTTGCGCTATTCCTCCTATCATCTCCCATATTGATTTGCATCTAGAGGTCCTTCTCCTCCAAGTCATTAAAGAACTCTTTGTTTCCAATCATATGGAATGAGGATCCACTATCCAGGTACCACGCACTACCCATTACTGATGTCACCATGCAAGCAATGAGGGTGAAATCTAGTTCGAATCGTCAATCAAGAGCTTCACTTGTCGCTCCTTCTGAAGGATTACTACCAGACTTCTTGTGCAGACACTTTGTGGCATAGTTTCTTAGCTTATGACAATGAAAGAATTTAATATTTGACATGTCCTTCTTCTTGCCATCCTAACTGGAATCTAATTTGGAATGGGATGAATTCCCCTTCTCTTTCTTTGCCTTTCTAGCTAAGGAACAATTCTCCTCATCCTCATGCTTGGATGAGGATCCATCCATGGTGTTCCACCGAATATCTTCTTGTACCAAGTCAGACCACAATCATTCCCACTTTGGTAGCTTCTCCCTCCCATTAACTGAGTCTTGGTAGTTGTGCCAACTCTTGGGAAGTCCTAGAAGTTCTAAGCTCACCATATCATCTTCAACGACTATAACGCTGAGACTTCTAAGCTCATTCCAATACTGGGTGAACTTGATCAAGTACTTTGGTATACTGTCTCCCTTCTCCATCTTGAGATTTTTGAGTTTCTACTTCAATTGCAGCTTCTTATTGTCACTATTATTTTGAAATAGGTCACTCAAGGTCTCCCACATTGCAAATGTAGTTTCCTTACCTTGGAGGTCTGAGACATTATGATCTCGAACTCCTTCTAGGATAATCCTTCTCACCTTTTCCACACACTTTATCCACTCTTCCAGATCCTGAGCATTAGCTGGCTTATGAACATCGTTGTTTATGAATTCCTTAAGCCCGTTGTCTTCCAACACTGCCTCCATCTTATCCTTTGAAGCAATATAGTTCGAACTACCCTCAAGGGAATATTCGAGTCTCAATCTGTAGAACGACATCCTACTGGTTCTGAAGTATGATACTGCAAATTCAATTTCTCCTACAAAATACAAACTTGTATTCTCCTCTTCTATAATGATTTTAGCTCTAATACCATGTGGAAATTCCTTGTTGATTCAAACTGCAGAATGTAATATGCTAAAACAATTGACTTGAATCTACTCTACTCATAAGCAGAAATAATAATTGATCAATGAAATCACAAAGCATAAAAGAGAAAGAAATCAGTAACACATAACACAATAATTTTCTGGGGAAACCCACAACAAAAAACCACTGCTATCTATATATTGCATTAATCAGAAAATATGAGAATATTACAATGCTTTGCTCAATCCTGAGCAATCTCTGCATAATCTCAATCTATCTCACTTCTTCACAAACAAGCTCCAGCCAATACTTAGCCAAATTTGCTTCCTACCAATCTCATATTTCCTTGGGTAGTTTCCTCGGGAATTAACTCATATATAATTGGGAAATTCCTCATCCATAACTACACAATCCATTAATAGGCCTTCCTCTAATTTCATTAACCATTAGTTTAATTTAGATGATTTTACAACGAATAGTACATTGTTCCTGAACTCTAATCTCAACTAGATATTTCTCTGATCTAACATGCCTAAGTTAAATATGAGTGAATCTTCAGTTTACTGGTTGAGCAGTGCTGGTTACACCCCACTACAGGATCTCCCATTAATTCCTCCATCAGTTGGAACTAGTTTACCTGATTTTAACTCAGTTAACTTGAATTAAAAAATTACAACTCAAAATAACTCAATGTGGGCCCCTAAAATTTAGGAACCACTCTACATGACTCTAGATAGACTCCCAACTCGAATTAACTGAGTCAACTAAGTAAAATTAACTTAGTTAACTAATACAAGTTTCTATGAGAATTATAATTACAATTTAATTCAAGGACAAAATTAAATTAGGATTTTCTTGTTGCATTTTTCAACAATGCCCCCACACTAGTGGTGACTCAATTTCCACTTGTGGGTGGTGTGTGTGGCATCGACCAACCTTTTCATTTTCTTACTACTGTGGTTTACGGTCTACACCTATCACCAACACTTAATTATTTTTCGTTAAGTGTTCACTTTCTTTAATAATGCGCCATAAATACATTAATTCAAGTTGAATTAACTTCATCAATAATTACTTCATAAACATGTGTGGTATTGCAACAACTAGTAATAACAATAGTACACACATTCATGAAGGGAGGGGCAACTTCTAATTAAGTCTACCCAATCACTTATAAAATATTCTGCAAATTTATTTTAAAAGTTTACAATGTTTTACAACTATGCGACAATCTGGCTTGACATACCAGTCTGTGCAGCCTACCGTGTAGGGCTGCCCACCTGTCTACACGTGTCGCGTAGCATTCTACACTGCTCACCCAAATCCTGAACTAATCATGCAACCCATGCAAAATTTTCATTCAGATTTCCTAGGTCGTGCAGGTCACCTGGGTTGTGTGACCTACCTGGGTTGTACAAGCCACCCGGGTCATGGAGGAACTTCATTTGAAAAACTCATGTCAAAATTTAATTGAGGGAAATTATTTCCAAACTTGAGTGCTAAAACTCATTTGACAACTCGTACCCAAACCCATGTGCTGAAACTTGTTTCAAAATCTCATTTAATATTTTCATTTAGAAAATTCATTCAACCCAAACTCATGTAGGAAATTTGTTCAGTAATTCGTTCCACTCGTCCATGTGGGAACATGCCCTACCACACCCTCGCACACTCTGCAGTTCACCCGAATGACCTGAATGCTTCAGACTCACTTTTCCTTCTAAAATTGGTTGAGATGATCCTTGAATGAGCATTTTCCTAATGAATTATCAAACGACTCGTATTTTCATTTCACCAGGACTACATGACATATTTTATACATCCGACCAATCCATGTAACTCGTTTCGTTCGACTTTTGTGACTCATTTGGTTGGACGCCCTCACATGCTTTTTCCCTCTAATGCCCTCGCACAACTTTGCCTGTTCATTCAAGTGGACTCCCTTCGACGCCCTCACATGACTTTTCCCATCCTCACAACCGATCACACTCGTCATCTGCATGCTCGTCCGCATGCCTTTAAATGAACTCGCCCTCTACAAGCCTTCAACTAAACTTGTCGACACGTCCATTTAACTGGACGCTCCATCCTCACGCCTTTAACCAAAATTTTTATCATGTGCCTCAATCCAAGCACGAGTCACCTTTAACTGAACACACACGCCCATTGTTGCAATGTGCCCTCCACTACGTCCACATGCCCATCACACAAATCGAGCACACTCGTACATACATCATTGGTTTTTTTACTCTAGTACCCATTGGTCGTCGTCATGGGCACTTGATGAACTCGATGCCCTAACAAAGATGGTGTCTCTTGCGATGAACACACTAGTCATGTTGTTGCAGTGGATGTGCATAGTTGCAGCCTGAGTAGTTAGTTCTGTCTTGCACTATTCTTTCTTTCTCAGTTAAGGGACTTGGAGAGTTTGAATGTCAGCTTCAATTATTTTAAGGGCCAACCTATTCCCCACTAGCTAGGTGTGTTGAAGAAATTAACATACCTTAACCTCTTTAAAGCAGGATTTGAAGGCACCATTTCGCAACAGTGGGGAAATCTCTCTAGGTTGACAGTGCTCGATTTCTATTCCTCTTCTTTTACACTGAAAACTCTCAAACACTCATGGTTTACAAATCTAACAACCTTGAAACACCTTTCCCTTCATAGAGTTGATCTCTCAACAATGTCTTCTGCATGGGGACAGTTAGTAAGTCCCCTTTCTCAGCTCAGGAACCTTTCATTGTTGAACTGTGGATAGATGGGTGCCATTCCCCCTTCCTTGCAAACCTTACATCCCTAGAAATTATACATCTTTATAGTAACCCATTTCACACTGAATTCCCTAGTTGGTTAAGCAATATGACTAGTTTTATTTCCTTGCAGATGTCTAATTCAAGTCTTAGCGGATATCTACTGCTAAAACTCTCTTAGATGCCTCGCCTAAAAATAATTTACTTAGAAAACAATTAGAATATATAGCAATGTTCCTCAGATTTTTCAGGGCCAGTAGAAGACCCTGACCCATTCTATAGGAAATCTATTGTTCTTGGCTCAGCTAGATTTGAAACACAACAATTTGAAGGGAAAGATTCCATTTTCATTAGGCCTTCTTTGCTCGCTTAATGTACTAGATGTGGGATACAAAATTTTATGGGGATCAATCCCTATATCCATATAATGCTTGTTGAAACTAACCAATATTAGTCTTTCTCACAACAATTTGAATCGACCAATATCAGTGTCACACTTTCACAACGTGGACAATCTAAAATGTCTTGACCTGTACAAGAACAAATTGTCCTTCAATATCACCTCCAAGTGGAACCCACCATTTTCGTTAGATGTGTTGAGATTATCTTATTTTGAAGTACATAGATTTCCTCTTTTTGTGAGGGCTCAAAATTCTATGACGACATTGGCTCTCTTTAATAATGCCCTCAAGGGACAAATATCTTCATGGTTATGGATTCTTCCCATGCTTGAGGAAATAAACCTTTCACATAATTAATTAGAAGGGCCAATACCACCTCGGTTGAATAACTCGTCGACTACAATGTTTGAGGAGGAGCTATACAGTAATCAATTGAATGGCATCCTTCCCCATCTATCAAGTTATGACGTTGTCTTTCCTTGGGAACTTGACCTGTCAATTAATAATATTACTGGTTTAGTCCCCCAAGAAGTATGCACAATGTTACATGCTTCAAATATCTTATCTTTAGCATCGAATACGTTAGAAATTATTGCTTGCATTTGTGAGCAAACACAACATCTAGAAGCTCTAAATCTTTTGGACAACCTGTTATTAGGAAAACTGGCACCCAAATATTGTTATCTGGAAAACTACCATCCCATTTAGGTGACTACTCTTTTCCCAAGGTATTGAATCTAGCACATAATAAATTCCATGGATAAATACTGATGGAACTGGAATAGCTAAAGAAACTTTAGGTACTACACATCAATAGTAAAAGGTTAAGTGGAAATACTCCTGAGTCTCTACAAATTGTAAAAATTAGTAATTTTGGATTTGAGTAGAAATTGTGTCTCAGGAAAAGTGTCTGAATGGATTTCGTGGGTTCTAGTTCCTAGAATTCATCTCTATCATTTCCCCACATTAAAGGGTGATTGCTATGCAACCTTCTTTTCTAGTGAATTTCTCTTTTCTTAACATTTATCTCTATGGAATTTTAACTTTCATATATTTTCAAATTTTACTAGGTGGCCCTTTCATTTCTACAAGCCCAAAAAATGAGTATCCAATTTTATTTGGGTTTCGAAGTGTTCGCCTTTTAAATTTCGGTTTCAATAATTTCTACAATATTATGCTTTGGTAGTATTATTGTTTTGTTTATGGAGTTGTATTTTATTTTTGTTTGTTGTAGGTTTGAACTTGGTCAAAGCGATTCGATTTTGACGATGTTATATTCAAACATATTTATTCTTGAATTGTAAAGAATGAAATTTATAGGGAAGCACAAAAGATCCGTCAAGCTCTTCTGAAAAGCCTATGTAATGCAATAAAACCCCTCTTCTCAATGACTTCCAAGGTGCATGAAAATTAACAACATTGTACCTCACAAAATGAAACAATAATGGGTATCTTAATTTAACATAAGAAAAGAATAGACTCTCTAGAAGTAGAATATAGAATGCTACAAAATATAGTCATGAAGGTTAATAATGGTCCACATTATATAGCTTCAAATCATAAAGTATCAATTAACTCAAATCATAAAATATCAATTAACTCACTTTAAGAAGATTTTAAGGAAAATGAAACAATGCACCAACTAAAAAATGATATAGACACAAAATGACATAGCTCTCATAACTCTCCTCCGTTGAATGGAGGTTGAGAGGAAGCTATCAAGGTTTGGAGGAAGCTATAAGTGTTTGGCATTATGTGTTAATTTCTATTTTTCTTAAAGTAAACTAGAATATGTGTTTTTTCAAGAAGTATACCTTCACAGACACTTCAGATGTAATATCTAGAGATCCTTTAAAACTTTTCTATGTGGATGGTGAAAACTCTCAAATTTATAGACTTATTTTTAGCTATGCTACAATGCTTTTTGATATAATTTTTATCAATTTTAATTTAAAATTGTTGGTAATTTGTATGTCATACACCTACCTTATAATGTTGTAGTGAAGAAAAAAGTAATCGAAGAATATTCCAATGTTATAGTGAAGTAGAGAATAATGTAGTGCCATACCAGAAAAGAAAAGGAAGAAGCTATCAGTGCTTTTGAGTTACTAAGCTAGTAAAAATTAAAAACACAAATGTTTTATAGTTTTAGTTATGTCTATTTATTTAGTTCTAGGAGGAAGAAAACATAAGAGTTAATTTTGATTTTTATATTATGAAAATTTTCCCAAATATTATCAAAGTATATAATAATATGTATTGTAACCATTTAATTGTTAAATAACATATTGAATGAACTTTTAAAAATGGAGTTTTCTTTAGTTTAAAAGTTTTTTCTACACTATTATATTTATATAATATGTTTATAACTAATTTATTTTTAATGTTTTACATCTTTTCATAAATCAATATAAAAAAGATGTTCTATACTTTTACATTTTAATTTTTTTAATACAAATATAAAAAAATAAATAAAAACCAATTATAACATATATAATAACTAAAATACAAATCGGTCTTTACAAACTATTTTTTTCGAAGGGGCGATTTCTCAATGGTCCTGTGGCTAGTCAGAATGTCGGAGCCACATGGGATGGTGTGACATCCTATCTGCAGTCCAAAGATTCTTTGTCAACCTTCTCTATTTGCCTTGCTCACGATTCTGCAATTTAAAATTTGGTCTTTGGAGGAGGGATTCTCGGAGCTTAGAGGGGCAAGATGGAAGAATTCTATAGAAATGTTGAATCCTTTGTCGAGCTCGATATTGGCCCACATGATATTTTGGTGGTGTGGGGCTTGGATCCCACTCAGCAGAACCTGGAAAAGGTAGTTTTGCCAGCCGGATTGAGGCCTTGAATTTCTATATGTGGCATCAACTTTGATGGTGTTGGAAAGGGATGAGGGCTTCTCAGTGGCGCGAGAGGTGGAACCTAACTTTGCTAATCTTGGGGAGCAACTTCTGAGCGATGAAAGTTCTTTTGGTTTTCTGAAACGGTGCAGAGAGATGAATTCTCTTTTTTTTTGTTTAGAGCAAGGTATCTTAAAGGCACCAACTCTTTATTCTCTAGAAGGAAATAAATCCTTAACCGTCGAAGAAACATAAAACCTTGCTTGTTGTGGTGGATACAACAACCTCAGTGAAAATGTTATCCTGACTACCACTTCTCATGTATCTCAAAACCCTCATTTGCTCTAGGTTCGGAGGTTCAGTGTTCTCAGCAGTCAAGAGGGCTCAAAGACATAATCCATAACCATGTCAAGGTAAGATATAATACATTCAATCCTTTTTCTCCTTCATGGGTAGGGTCAATATCCAATTTTTTATCTTCAGGCATCGAGGCTTTTTTACTTTGTGAGGAAATGGAAATAAATAACTCAAAGAAGCTAAGCTCCCAAAGCCTTGAGATGTTTTTCTCTACTAGATTTTTTGAGAGGGGAGTTTCAGTTGTCTGTGGCTGGGAAATTCAAGATGGTCAAGGAAAAATCAATTTTGGCTTCAGGGAGGAGGCTCTACTAAGAAGGTCGGTAGGAAATCCATCGCATTTAGGGTTGAGGTATGTCTCGAAAAAATATTTAGAGAAATTGAGAGGGGGGAGTTTGCCTATTTGTGAGGTGTTGAGGGAGGACATCTCAAAAGAGCATAAAAAAAGAGAGGATTGTTTTCGTTAGAAGGTTTCATAGAGGAGAGTTGGTTGATCCTTGGAATATCAATTCGAGGAGGTTAGAATATCCAGATATGGGCCATGCAGGGTGCAAGCCTTATCGACAGGTGGTGGATAGGGCCATTGCAACTAAGGAAGGGGAAGGTATTAAGGAGGGAGTGAAACGGAAAAAAAGAAGGAAGTTCTTATGGACTAAGTCGGATGACAAGAACCTAGTGTTAGGGGTAGATATAAAAACTAGATTCATCAATGGAGGTGGAAGAGCACATTTTGCTTAGGAGGGTAATGAGAAGACACTTTAAAGCAAAAGAAATAGATGGGTGGATATAGGCTTCATGGGTTGATACTCCAGGGAGAGCACCCGAGGTAATTATCCTTGCAAGGGGTTGGTTCATGTTGCAATTTGGTTCAACAGAAGTAGTTATTTGGGGCTTGGCATGGAACTAGAGTATAGATTCATATCCAGTCCTATTAAAAAGATGGAACCATCTCTTTGACGTGAGGAGGGAGCATGTGAAAGAGGTACTCGTTTGGGTAAGATTACCAACTCTTTCCCCTTAGCTCTAGACAAAATATGTGTTTCACCCAATTGAGAATAAATTGGGGGTTTTCGTGGAGGTTGATATGTCTTTTAAGACATCCATAACTAGAAATATTGCTAGGATCCTTGTCAAATTAGATCTCAAAGAGGGGTTGTCACCCAACATTATGCTAAATTTCAAAGGATGCAGTTATAGCCAGCAATTTGACTACGAGGATTTACCCTTAGGTTGTTGTTGATGTCTTACTCAGTTACATTTGGTTTGATATTTCCCTCTAGTTTCTATGGGAATCAATAAATCAAGCTCGTAGTTTGAGAGAAACACAAAAGTAGTCGGTAGTCAAGATCCCAAGAGATTCGTCAAAAGGGCCCCACTTAGGATGAATTTGAGGAATCTTGGGCTCAACAGGGAGAAAAGTGTTGAAAATAATACTGAGAGGGGGGGGTGAATCAGTATTATCAAATCAGTAAAACTTTTTCAATTTCTTACTCAGATTCATATACGCTTCTTCAGTTAAGGATATTCGCGTGTATACGCAACTGTGTCTAAAGAAACTAGCGTATATCCAGATTATTTATAAGTCAGATAATCCATTATATGTTGATCTTAAGATAATGCATCAGAACTTCATTGACCATATGAACAGTAAACAAAAGAAATAAACAGAACAGATCATCACACACAAGAAGCACACATGAACACCATGATATAAGGTGGAAACCCAATGTGGGTGAAAGCCACCTACTGCAATTTGTTTCTATCTTCCTTTAATAAGAAACTTCTTTTACAATGTACTGGTGCAGTCCTTTACCAGTACGCAGGCTGCAACCTGCAGAGAGCTACAACTCTCTCTCATT
>APFE030842897.1:113706-182303 GCA_000404065.3 Pinus taeda | reverse complement strand
AAAAGCCAAGATAATAAAGGAGATGGACTCAAGAAGGATTAAAAACAGAGATGGACCAGATATCCTCAGATGGGGCGGAACCACAAAAGGCACCTTCACTGTCAAAGAAGCATATACCATAAAGGCCAAGCAAGCACAGGAGGATCAAACACAAGAATGGAAACAATTATGGAAGAATAGGTGGTGGCCAAAGGTCACCATGTTTGCCTAGTTAGTGGGCAGAAGATGCATAGTTACATGGGATCAAATCCAGAAAGAGGGTTCCTTGGACCACCAATATGTAGCTTATGTAGACAAAATGTCGAAGATCAGGAACATATCTTAAACTATTGTTCGGTAGCCCAGCATCAATGGGAAGAGACTAGAAGCCTATTTGGAAAGTCGAACCAAAACCCCCTGGACATAGTACAAACTCTATTCCAATGGGGGAAGGGACAATTTCAAAGTTCGGTGGTCAGAAGAGCATGGAACCTGGTAATGGGTTTCAACATATGGAATATCTGGAAAGAGAGAAATAGAAGGATTTTTCAAGGTAAGACCACTACCCTTGAGGATTTATGGAAAAGAACTCAAAACCTAATAAGAGAAACAATTCTATCGGAAGCATGGGACCGGGAAGATTGGAGAACTTCAGAGGAAGAGAGTTGTATTTTAAGAAAGCTAAACCTGGAACCTGGGATGGTTCACCCTCATCAACAAAAAACACAGGGTATAAAAAACCAAAGCCCAGCCGTGTTCATTCGCCCTCAGGACAGCTTCATCAAACTTAATTTTGACGGAGCTTCAAAAGGAAATCCGAGACCTGCTGGATATGGCGGGATATTTAGAGACAGCCAAGGCCAAACCAGATGGATCTATGCAGACAGAGGAGGTATAATGAGTAACAACGAAGCCGAGTTCATGGCGGCATATCAAGGAATCAGGATTGCAATAAGAAATGGATATATGAAATTAGAAATAGAAGGTGACTCAAATTTGGTAATAGAGACAATCTGAAAACTAAATCATGGCAAGTCATGGGAACAGGTGGTTAAGAGCTGGAGGACGGCGGGTCTCATCCAGGACTTAGAAGAACCTATGAAACGTATTGAGTATAAGGTCATTCATCATGTAAGAAGAGAAGGCAATAGACCAGCAGACTACCCGGAAAACTAGGGATGCAACGAACCAGATGGAAAAGTAGATACCATATGGACATCCCAGCTGGCCACGACAAGATGGGAAAACCTAAACTGAATCACCAAACAAGATAATAATGATACAATACAGTCATGATCATGCTAACACACATACCCCGATCGGGGTGGAGAAAGATGGACAACATAAGGCTGTGATGGGATGTAGTACAGGGCAATACACGCCACACATCAAAGCTATCATTTTTAGGCTAGTAGCGACGACATGCAGAGGAGAACGCATACCAAGACAAGAAACAGGTAGAATTATGAAAATGGCAGGGGAGAAGATCGGCGGTGATCATCTGGTGCAACAAGGGTTAGGTGGCGGTATTCATTCAAGAGCAGGAGGAGACAGAAAGACAGATAATCTGAAGACCGGAAAGGTGGCGAAGAGCGAAGCAGGTTGGCAAAGAGACTTGGGGCATCAACTTAACGAAAGCAAGACGATATGGCGGAGGGAGGAAGGAAGGAGAGGTAGGTGAAGGAGGGGGAAGGGAGGAATACACGGAGGGAGCAGGAACGAACAAGGGAAGAAGAAGGAGATTGCAGAGAAAGGGAAATGGAGATAGGGAAGGAGGAATGCAAGGCAAGGGTGACTTTCGAAGTAGGGCAAAGCAACAGGAGTAACAATAGGGGCAGACCTACAAGAAGAGGAAAAGGTAGGAGGTGCAGGGGTTGCGGAAGAACATGGCAGGCGGACCATTGCGAGACTGAGATTCTGGCCTCGAACTAGTAGAAACAAGGTCGATGATCCACAGAGCAGGTTGCTCAGGAAGCGGAGAAAGCATATGTCAAAGGGACCAACGAAGATATCAGAAGGTTAATAGATGCTCTGGAAAACAAAGTTCTCGAAGAACCCTCTGATCTAGAAATGGAGGAATGGAACACCCTCATTCTGGATCCTGGGAGTACAAGAGGGCGCCTAACGTTATATAAACAGGCATTACACATGTATTGGGTTATGAAAGATCTGTTAGCCAGAGCAATGCAGCAGGTCGTTGTAGAGATGACAGAGATAGCTCAAGGTCTGCCGAATATGAAAAAGGAGATGACCAATTTGCAGCTCATGATATGGAAGCAGGACAGCAAAATGGAGGAAATTCACGACATGCTAAAGGAATTAACCAAGGCAAAGCGTGAGGAGGAAATCAAGCAAGAAATCATGGTAGACTGAATGTTCCGCTCTGTTATTTTTTGAATTTTTTGATAAGCATTAGAGAACCAGCCAGTAAGGCAGTTTTTGATATGTATTCGAGACTAGGCATTACGAGACAGAATGTAGATAAGGTGCTGCTATAGTTTTAAACATGTTGTTTTTCAAGCTAAGATGGCAAGTGGACAGTCTCAAACTATGGGGGACCAACAGACCCGGTTTCCCTACGGGGCGGGTTGAGGTCACCTGCGAATGTATATTTTATTTTTGTTGTATATAATAGAAAAGGTCATACCATAGCTTACAAAAAAAAAAGAATAATGTAATATTATGCCAGACTAGAGAATAGTATACTTGGCCAAGGATTAATTTTTTGGTGATCTTAAGTAAGTAGAAATGAAAAAAAACATAAATGTATTATGGTTTTATTTATATTTAGAGTTATTTAATGTTAAGTTGATTTTAAAAACAAAATGAATTATATTTTGTTTTTATTTTACTAAAATTAATTGCTACTAAAATTATATTACTATTAAGCAATCTTGTTAAAGTATAGACTACTTTATATTGTAATCATTTAGTTATTAAATAATACATTAAGTGCATAATTATTTAGTTGAATAATACATTGTGTGATTTTTGAAATGTAAGATTTTTTCTTATAAAAGATTTTCCCTAAAATATCATAATACTAGTAATTTCATGTATTTTGTTTTTAATTTTATACTTTTTATAAACTAATATGAAAACATATTCTCCATTTTATTTTATTTTTTATTTTTTAATATACATTATAAAACTATATATATAAATAAATTTAATTTTATAAAACAATTTTTTTTTAAATAATGAATTAAATCTAATTTTTTTTATTATTTCATTATCCACCCTTATAATAATAAGCTACATTTTTTAATCTGAACTAAAAGTAAGAAAAATGATCAAAATAAATAGTTAGGAAATCCATCATTGATCCATCTTTGAAATATCGTGTATTGATGATAGTTGAATAGCATTCATGTCTTGTAATTATTTTGTTTAATTTTTATATAAATATTAAAAAATATATTTCAGATTTTTTTTTTCAGATTTATATATATATATATATATATATAATATATAAACAATATTTTATTTTCAATTTTAATTTTAAATTAAATATGAGAAAAGAATTATTACAACAATAAACATATTTTTACTTTTTTTCAGATGTTTTTTTTTTAATTACATATTATAAAAACAAATTATTTTTGTAATAATAATATTCCAAAAAAAACTAAGTAATGATTTTGACTTAAATAATGAAAATAAAATTTAAAATTTTAATTATAAATCATACTAAATTTTAAATCACATCCAACTTTATAAAAAATATATATTTATATATATAATTATTATATATATATATATATATAACATTTTTTATTTTTAAGATTTTTATTTTTTTTTAAATTATATATTATAAATATATAATAATATATATATATATATATATATAATAATAATAATAATTGAAAAAAATCTTAAATTTTAAATATAAATCACATAAAATTTTAAATCACGTCCAACTTTATAAAATAATAATAAAGTTGCACTTTTGATTGATGGCAACTAAATAGTTAAAATTCGAATCAATGAGGGATCGTTGGAAATATCATCTTCTTTTATAATTTATACTCTCCATTTACTTTTCATAAATAAGTGGTTTCGATTTTGTTTCTAATAAAATAATTTATATTAGTGAAAAACTAAAGGGTTCGATTTTAATTAGTGCTATTAAACCAGATAATTCATGAGAGGATCATAGAAATTAAACATAACCATTTGAAGGGAAAGATTCCATTTTCATTGGGCCGTCCCCGCTCGCTTACTGTACTAGACCTGTGTTACAACCTTTTATCGGGATCAATCCCTATCTCCCTATGAGGCTTGTCTAAACTAACCAATATCAGTCTTAGTCACAACAGTTTGAGCAGATAGAGCGGGTGTGTTTACATCATCTAGGGACCTAGCCTTGAGACAAAGTAGAACAATTTTCAACAATATTTAAAAAGGTTGATTCTAGAAGTATATTATCTGATATTGTTTTTAATGGGATAATGTGAATCTTGAAATCCATATCAAATCAACATGTGAATTTTGCAAACCATATATAGATAAATGTAAAAAAGAAAAGAGATTTTTTTATGATGATCAAATGACTGATCTCTAGATTGATATTCTATATTGACCTACATTCCACATCATGTACCAAACAAGAATCAATATTGCATAGAATGTTTTTTTTTCAAAATTTGTATTTCTTTTTTCTAAAATCTTGCAATCAATTCAGAGAAAATATTTAGGTCTTTTGCATCTTCCCTCTCTCCATGGTCACCATCCTCCATGATAGAAATTATGAAGACTTTATCAAAGAGCTTGTCCATTGCACTATAAAACACATAAATTTATACAAATCCACAGAGGTTTTACGGACCGTCATTAACTTCCTATCTTCCTATATAATTCAGTTGACTATGGTTGACTCCCCACCATCATATGATTAGGCGTGATTATTATTCTAACACCTCCGCTTAATCACGACCTATACATTAACTTGCTAGCTAGTCTAAGGTCTCAACTATGCTTACAACAAAACATTTCATTTTTTCATTCTTGTTGAAGAGTCCATGCTTGTTCATTTGTTGATGTAGTTTCTTTCTTTCTTTCTTTCATTATGAGCTCTCCTTCAACTGCTATTTTCTTATGTACTTAACATCAACAAGCTCTTATGGATTGGGAACATCTCGAACAAAGTAATCCAATTCAAGTTCTTCCCACTTTCCATGAGAAGCCACGAGAGGAGCCACCAAAATGCAATCATCTTCAAACATGAGGGCCGTCTGAACAACATCCATGGTTGCAGTCCCCAATGTCGCAACCATCTTAGAAGCGGATCCAATCAAATTTGTAACAATTTTGTTCCGGGAGAAGCAAGTTTTTCTCCCAATGATTACAAGGACATGTCGAATACACTGCACCTCCGGAGATTCATGGTCATTAATAAAACTATTATATTTATCAAATAATTCTTGAGACTCAAAAATACTACCAAAAAAAAAAAAATTACGGGGGCAAAAATACTTCCAAATGGACTCTTTAAAAAAACATCATCAAAAAGATTACTATCAAACATTATTCCATTCATTTCTCAGCTTTCTAATACACGTCCACTGATTCCAATCTTCCTCATCCACTATGCAAACTAGGCTCCTCACACACATATTGACAACATCTATCTTGCAATAAAATCGTGTCACGCTCAACTCCACACACAGACTTCACTTCACATGAACACACCACTGAAACCCAAATAGAAGACGCCTTTCAAGAAATTGGCACTCCGCTACACATGCATTAGTCACACGTTGCAGCTCGATGCTCAGCAGATCATCCCATACAGTCAGCGCTCCAACTCAAACTTGGCATTACACACACGCCCTTCGTCAAGCTCGTGCACTTTAATAGAAATCACTTGGGGTACCCAACTTTCTCAGTTCTCAGGCCGAATTCCTTGCAGCCGCTCCATAGGATTTCAATACACATCCACACAATGCAAACTCACGTTCATTCAAAGGATTTCAATATTGCTTTGTTTTTCAATAGAAGATATATCCACACGACCAACAAACATAAAGAATGGCCCAATATAATTCCTTAAAACTTTATTTTAAAGCAAAGACTTCAAACACACTTTTCCTGACTTTAGAAACAAAGGTTCTCTCTGGGCTTGGCTCCTTCGACAATGCGTGGAACTCATACACTTCATTTGTTCTAGTGATTCACCGTTTATACTTTCCACACTGCTCAACTTAACGGCAACCACAACAGTGGTCACTTTACACCACTCAAGAGCAACAATAAGCAATTGCAAATTGCTCCACAGGACAAACTCCACTGCGCTGCAATCTTTCTATCACAGCCTCTACCGGGCACAGACCCACATAGTCAACACTGTCCAGCGCCGAATACTCCAGCGCTAGCGTTCATTTACGGCTTCACACTCAGCCTTCACACGCACAGGAGGTCAACAGGTTGGTTGGAAACTACACTCTTTCACACTCTTGAATTTGCGGCTCTATAGTGCCTCGCAACAATTCAACAAAGATGCTACCACACTCCACAATCTTTCTCTGGTCAAAGCTCAGCTTAATATGCCTACAACACTCACAAAGAGCTTCACACCAAATTTCAACGCTCTACGCACTTATAGATGCTCCGCACTCTTTTCACCGAGCCCTCACGGCTCTGGACTCACATGTTCAGCCGAAACCCTCGGTTCCAATATCATGACAGAAACTATGAAGACTCTATCAAAGAGTTTGTCAATTGCATTACAAAACACACAAATTTATACAAAACCCAACCAGTAAATCTAGGTTTTACGGACGGTATACGATCAAACGTGATTATTATTCTAAGATCAGAGGTAATTATTATTCTAAGAGTACGTGCTTTTACTTCAACTCACTTAGCTAGCATCCAAAAATACCTTAAACTTTACGGTCTCAAACATACTAATAATTTCCATGATAAAGGGAATTTGAAAGAGTACTATCCAACACCATTTCCATCCAAACCTAAATATGGTTCAAACAAAGACTTCAAACCATAAATATCATTGGATGGTAATAAGTCAAAAGACATTAAACGTTACGGTTTCCAACATACCAGTAATTTCTATGATAAAGGGAATTTGAAAGAGTACTAAATCATAATGAAAAAGTTATTACAAAACTATGGCACGTTGCTAACATGCCAGCGGCCACTATACAACACCACTTCCATCCAAACCTAAATATGATTCAAAGACTTCAAACCATAAACATCAATGGATGGTAATAAGCGAAGAACATACAAATAAATGGAAAATATTTATGCAAACATTGAAATCATATATTCCTTCATTTGCACAATAGATTTGAAGATATGCTGTACTACTTTAAAAATAGCATTGGCCAAAAAGATCTTGTAACAATAATTATTGAATTGTAACATAGACTGACTAATCCACTGACTCCTATGCTCATGGTAAGCAGCATAACCTTAGAGGGAACTCCACGGGATTCATCAACGTTGAAGCCCGGAGATTAGATCTAAATTCATTTTCTAACAAAACGAAACAGAAAAGGTCGCCATAAGCATATTGTTTTAATCTTCGCAGCAAATGCAGAAGGCCAGTTTGTATGATTTAGATTTCACTAAATAACTGTTTTAAGCTTAACAACAAACGCAGAAAGCCAGCTTGTACAATTTAGCTAAATAAATGGGAGTCGTCTAACGAGGCAGAGGAATTGCCCGGAAGGTTAAAAGTGGCCAAAATCTGGACAAAATAATTTCAAAAAATCTTGTAAACACTGTTTGAATAGTGTTTTTGATGGTGAAAATGGATTCAGCACCATCAAAAACGTGCAAGGCACCTAAAAATTTGAAGTTTAACAACTATAACTTGGATTTACAAAAATCTTTGCTGGATTTTCTCTAAATATAACAGGAATTTCCATTACTTTCTCGGCAATTCCTCCAGCTAGTTAGACTACTACAGATAAATGTTTTAATTTTTACAACTGGCTATAATTCCTGATATAGTCAGAAACAGAAAAATATTTCATTTTAGAATAAAGTTATGCAGATATGCTAGCAGTTAGCTATTGGGATAAAGGGGTTTGTTGGGAGCATTTATTTTGAAGCTTCACAGAAAAAAACCAAATACAAGAAGCAATCTCCCATAAACTATTTTTAATTTGGTAGATTTTAAAATATTTGTTTTTTCTTCAAATATTCAAAACAATCACAACTTCAATCCCAACTTTATGGGTTTTATGGGTTTTTAGCTATCACAGTGGATAATTTTTAATCTATCCATTTACGTGAATGTTCCTCGTCGTTTGAAACTATAAAAACTAAATAATAGCACTCGAATTTTATTTACAAAAACTACTCTGCAACGGTTGAATTTAAACTGATTGCAGATTTCGAAACATTTTGAAATCTATTCATTTACATGAACGTTTTTAGTAGTTTGAAACTATAAAAACTAAATAAATGCACTTGAATCTTATGTGCAATGACTGCTTTACAACTGTTCAATTTAAACTGATTGCAGATTTCCAAATATTTTGGAATATGATAAATAAAATTAATTTTAACCTTATTCATAAACTTCTAGAAAATTTCCTAAATCTACACTATTTTTTCTTCCGAAGTAAAAACCATATTTTTTTTATATCAAGGAAATATAAAAGTTACATATAAAAGTCTATATAATAGAACCAGTAACATAAAATCCTGTAGGATTCAAAGTTGGATGGGGACCCTTCAAAAAGCACAAGATCATTGAGAGCTGTTGATACATGACCATATTTGTCAAAATGTTTACATCATGTAATGAGAAACCATGAAAAACCACAAATGCTAAGCATCTATATAGTTATTCACATATCCTATAAAATTTCCGAAATCTACACTATATAGTTATTCACATATCCTATAAAATTTCCGAAATCTACACTATATAGTTATTCACATATTCTATAAAATTTCCGAAATGCACGATAGAGAATATAGATAAAAACGGCTCACCTCATGCTTGATCGCTGCAGCTCAGAAGAGGAGAACCGCACAGCTCCAGGTTACCAGAGAACGAGGATACCCCAAATCTGTCCAAATGTCCACCATATGGAATACTCACTTAATTAATTTGAGATGGATTGCGCATCTCTAAAGCTTTAAGTTCCGGAGTACTATCTCCCTAGTGTCTGTCATGCGGATTGGGGGACGAAAAATAATGGCCCTGAGCTTCTCAAACTCATCTCATTGATGCCTCCCTGCCTTTATTTAAATCTGATCCCAACATTTCTTAATTCTATTGGATGAGGGATTATTTTGGCGTCATTACCTGCTTTGCTTTTGTCTTTGAGATTTACAATTCACTGCTTTCCACAACAGTCCATGCAAATGACTCTGCAGATGACAGTGTGCAAGAAATCCAAATGATGATGATGAGACGACGATTGCTTTATATGATGTTTGTTTTTTAAGTTCCAAAATACTCTCCAAAAAAAACAAAAAAAAAGGGCAACCTACCATCCCCACCCCAATTCCCGCCAGAGAAAAAAACAACCTACCATTCCCATGAACTACGCGAAATATTACAAACAAGTTAAACCATATTACCTGCAGTAAATTCTAAGACAACCACCACTGTCATGACGGACCACACAGTCATACCCCACGTCACTGTTTCAAACAATGGATTCATGAAATAGAAGAGGGAAACAAGAACAAGTGCGATTCCGACCTTTATAGAATGCAAAATTCTCCTTGGATCCTCTGCTCCAAGCATCCAAATCATCTTGCACATTGAATTAAAACTGGATTGCCAGCCGCCTAATACATGTAGGGTTTTCTAAAGCGCTCTATTATGCTCCATGGGGCCTTTGGGAATGTTCAATTTCCACTATAGGTTACATACCTTGACCTTCGCCTCAACCATGGAAACCGCTGAGCGATGATGAATTTCTCCTCTTGCAGAGTTTAAGCAGGCTGTCTTATACAATTTTAGAGAATATGGGTGAAGTGGACCAGGACCTATTCTGTGAATGCACTATTAAGCCATTGGTCTCAACAAACTAGACGGTGACACTTGCACTCATCCTCCAGAGTTGCGGATGAGTGCTATGACCCTATTTTTGGGGAAAATAAGCTTGACAATGCTGCAAAAGATGTACGGAGCTACCTTTTCATAATTGGAAATCAAATCCCTTTCATCGTTCTCCTAAACCTACTACAGTTGGAATTGATCAACCCTACTGTTGATGTTCAGGAGAAACTTATGGGTTTGTCAAAAGTTATATTGGATTGGTTCAACCCCTTGGACAAAAAAGAACATCATATAAAGCAATGGTAGTGTCATCATCATCATCTTTTGGGTTTCTTGCACACTGCAATTGTATCTCCACCTTTGAAAGAGCATGAGTCTGTCATCTGCATCAACTGTTGCGGAAAGCAGTGCATTGTAAAGCTCAAAGAGAAAAGCAAAGAAGGGAATGAGGCCAAAATAATCCCTCACGCAATAGAATAAGAAATGTTGGGATCAGATTTAAATCAAGGCAGGGAGGCATCAACGAGATTGAGTTTGAAAAGCTCAGAGCGACCATTTTTTTTCCCCAATCCAGATCACAACACCAAAGACATAGTACTCTGGAACTTAATCGCTTTTGAGATGTGCAAGCCATCTCAAATTAATTACGAGGGTACCCCAAATGTCCACCAAATGTCCAAAGCGCCAAGGAAGCTAAGTTTTGCAAGTGTAGGAGGTATTCTTCCCTATAACTGGTTGCATGACATATCTAAACTTTCTAAATTTACCATTCTCCCAATTTCTTCTGCAATGTTTCGCATAAGATGATTATGGGACAGATTCAAAGTCTGCTGACCCCGCAGATCTCCAATTTCTACGGGGATGTCACCAGAAAGGATGTTTGCCGAGAGATACAGAGAAGTCACAGATGTGAGGAAGAATTCATACGCCATTTCCTGTCCCTTGTCAGTCATGTTAACTACATCTTTATAGTACTTTCCATACCTCAGCTCAGGCTTAACGGGTCTGTACTAGGGGAAATTTTTGTCGATCGTTACTGATATGTTTGAAAGATGTGGCTGTATCGTCCTGACAGACGGTTCATTCCTAGATCAAGAATTTGGACCTGCTGAAGGTATCCAATTTGGATGGGTATTCTACCTTCCAAATTGCTTGATCTGAGAACAAGTATGCGGAGTTCAGAAAGATCCACAATCCATTCGGGCACTTTGCCTGAAAGCCTGTTTCTGCTCAAATCCAAAATTTCTATTTTTTCACAATTTTGCAGAGACTCGGGAATATTTCCACTTAAATTGTTAGTATCGATGTGCAGTACCTGAAGTTTCTTCAATTTTTCCAGTTCCATCGATATCGGTCCATGGAATTTATTACGTGCTAGATTCAATACCTTGAGAAAAGAGCAGTCACCTAAATGGGAGGGCAGGTTGCCAGGTAACATGTTGTCCGAAAGATCCAGAACCTCTAGATGCTCTGTTTGCTCACAAATGCAAGAAGGAATTTGACCCTCTAGTTTATTTGAGGCTAAAGATAAGAAGTTTGAAGCATGCAACATCGTGCAGAATTCTTGGGGGACTGAACCAGTAATGTTATTAATTGACAGATCAAGTTCCCAAGGAAAGGCAGCCACCGAACTTGATAGATGGCGAAGGCTGCCATTCAACTGATTACCTCGTAGCCCCACCTCCTTCAATGAAGTCGACGAGTTATACAACTGAGATGGTATTGGCCCTTCCAACTGATTGTACGAAAGGTCTATTTGCTCAAGCATGGGAAGATTCCACAACCATGAAGGAATTTGTCCCTTGAGGGCGTTCATAGATATAGCCAATGTCGTCATAGAATTTTGAGCCCTCAGGAAAAGAGGAAAGCTCTGTACTTCACAAATAATCTCAACGCATCTAACTGAAATGGTGGGTTCCAGTTGGAGGTGATATTGAAGGACAATTTGTTCTTGTACAGGTCAAGATATTTTAGATTCTTCAGACTGTGAAAGTGTGTCTCTGAGATCGGTCCGCTCAAACTGTTGTGAGAAAGACTAATATTGGTCAGTTTAGACAACCATCCTAGGGAAATAGGGATTGATCCCGATAAAAGGTTGTAGCCCAGGTCTGGTACAGTAAGCGAGCGGAGAAGGCCTAATGAAAATGGAATCTTTCCCTTCAAATTGTTGTGTTTCAGATCTAACTGAGCCAAGGCCGATAGTTTTCCTATAGAAGATGGCAAGGATCCCTTCAAAACTATTGTTTTCCATACGGAAAAGGTTCAAACTATTGTTTTCCATACGGAAAAGGGTCAGGGTCTTCCACTGGCCCTGAAAAATCTGAGAAACATTGCCAGATATTCTATTGTTGTCCAAGTTAATTCTTTTTAGGCGAGGCATCTGAGAGAGTTCAAACGGAAGAGATCCGCTGAGACTTGAATTGGACATCTGCAAGGAAATCAAACTAGTCATATTGCTTAACGAACTGGGGAATTCAGTGTGAAATGGGTTGCTATCAAGATGTAGAATTTCTATGGATGTAAGGTTTTGCAGCGAAGGGAAAATGGCACCTGTCAGGCCACAGTTCGACAATGAAAGGTTCCTGAGCTGAGAAAGGCGACCTACTGACCGTCCCCATGCGGAAGACATCGCTGAGAGGTCGACTCTGTCAAGGGAAAGGTGTTTCAAGGCTGTGAGATTTGTAAGCCATGAGTGGTCGGGACTTTCCAGACTAAAAGCAGAGGAATGGTGCCTGAAAATCCCGCTTTAGAGAGGTTAAGGTGTGTTAATTTCTTCAACAGGCCCAGCTCTTGGGGAATAGGTTGGCCCATAAAATTATCGGAGCCGACATTCAAACTCTCCAAATCCCTTAATTGAGAAAGAAAGAATAGTGCAGGACGGAACTCACCATTCAGACTGCAATTATGCACATCCACACCAACCACATGACCGGTCCGTCCGTCGCAAGACACGCCATCCCACTCGCAACAGTTAATTGAAGCAATATTCCATGAAGCCAATCGTCCAACAGAGAGAATGAATTTCTTGATTCAAACAACCAGTGTCGCAGTAAACAGACTTCAATATAACCAGGAAAACTATGCAACAAATGAACACCCAGGTAACAAAACTCAACAATCTCTTTCGCATGATACCTGTCAGACGCATTCTTGTTTCAAGGGTTTGCTTCTACAGTGTTGCACGCTGCCTACTTTCGACATCATAATATTTTTTTCTGGGCGCCGGGATGATGGTTCCTCAACTATCTGCTTTAACAACACTAATTAAGATTGTACTCTTTTATTCTTCACGAAAAGTCGAACGCTTTTATTCTTCACGAAAAAGGATCTTCAAAGAGAATGTACCACTGAATAAAAAATTATTTTATTAACCAAAAAAATGGGCTTATTTATAAAAATAATAACAGTATTACAAATTACATTAAAGTTGACATAAACATTATTATATAATAAATATCAAAACTTTTACTTTTAAATAGTTTAGTCTAAAGAATCCAGTTCAGAAAATAACAGAAATTTCCGCAAGATTATGACAAAATTCGGCAGAAATTATTTAAAATCTTAGTTACAGCTGTGAATATCAGTTTTTGGAGCGCATTAGGGGTTCTTGATGGTACTGAACCCATTTCAACCTTCACAATACAATTCAAATTGAAAAAAAAAATTCCCCTGATTCCCACAAGAAATATGTCATACAAGCTAATTTGTGATGTCCATAGACAACTCCCTAGACTCTTAAAACATTCATGTAGTAATCACTACATAATAAACATCAAAACACTTACTTTAAAGCACCCTTCACATTGCTAAAATAAAATAAAAATCATAAAATTTAACTAAATTATAATATTAATTCAATTTAAAGTATTATTAATTATAAAAAGAATTAATATATTACTGTAAAACATATATATAAATGGTTAACAAGCATTCATATAAACATGGACTCTCCACTATATTAAATAAGAATATTATGGAGGGGGGAAGCTCTTGGCGATGGAGGTGACTAGGGTTTCGGAGCTTGGAAGCTGCGTGGAAACCCGCAAGGGCCACGGTTAGTCGTTTTGGTCAGAGGGATTCAGAACAGGTGCCGGCGCGGGGTTGAGGTTTGACTGGCAGCGGGAGGTTATACATCGCGACGGAGGAGTTTTGTTGTCTTTATCCGGATATACCACTTCATCGGTTTTATTACAGTTTGAACATTCGCAGTGGTTTTCGTTACTCCCAACAGAAACCGTGAAGGTCTTCGCATTTTGATCAGCAACTGCTACTTGGTAACTATGGTTAACCCTGCAGATTTAGTTGACTTGGACCCAGCTTTGGAGGATATTTTGTCCATGTGGGGGAAAGAAACAAACGCTCAGGCTGTGGAGCATTATTTTGGGGCATACGACCTGTCGAGGCTGGGAGAGATAAACCCGAACGATACCCGCCTGTTTCCTTTAGTGGACAAGGATGCGAGCAATGTGGAACTACAGTCAAGCATAGTAGATGGCTCCAAGCAGTGTGACAGCGTTTCGTTTCCCCGTGGAGCAGCAGAAGAAGGTCTTCCCGTGAACACACAAGGTAAAAAAGCCATCCCGCGTTTTCAGTTGTCTAAGGGTTTTGAAGACCTTCAAAATCTAGGGCTAGCAGTTAGTAACAGTCCTGTAAGGATCTCTGAGGGACTTCCCCCGATAACAAGGGTTTCGTTGCCAAGGGAGCCCCAAACCCTAGAAGGGCCGTTTGATCAGGGCCCCGGAGAACTACCAGCCGAGGTGCGGGAAACTTCAGATGGACCGGCAAAGGGCCAGTCTTCCTCTGGGAACGTGGAAGCAGTCTTGGCGAACCAGAATACGCCTCAGCAGGAGATAACAACGAATGGGGGCATTTCGCTGACAAACTCAGAAAGGAACGCAGGCCGTAAAGGAAATGGTACACAGGAGGAAGAACTAGGATTCAAAGGGGCGAAGAGGAAGTCTCAAAGACCCATTGGATCTCAGGAGCTAGAGGGCAATTTAGTCCTAGGAATGGAGGTGTCGATTGAAGAAGCCCTAGCAGTCGCGGAATGTACATTGGTGGGTAGAGCTCGAGGTAAGAAATTTTCCTCTGAATTTCTGCAAGTGTGGGGAGAATCCTGCTTTGTTTCGGATAGACCGCTTCAGTTTGAAGCTCAAATTCTAGGGAAGGGATGGTTTAAGCTATGTTTTGTAGATCAAGCTTCGGTAGAATGGGTCTTTCAACGCAACTGGCATATAGGGAACATCCCCATTCTGCTAAAGAAATGGACACCCATGTTTGATGCATTCAAGGAGAGAACTGACGAATTTCCTGTATGGATTCGTGTTCCGGGTTTTCCTTCCTTCCTGTGGACGGAGGAAGTGTTTAAAACCATTGGCAATAGATTGGGAGTATTCCTGGAGGCAGATATGTCATTCCTGCACACAAAGGACCGAACCATAGCACGTATTCTGGCCACCCTTAACCCGAGCAGAGGCTTGGCAAAAACGATTAATCTTCAATACAAGGATTACATTTTTGAGCAGATTTTAGATTATGAATATCTACCGTTCTGATGCCATCTCTGTCATGAGTATGGGCATTTGGCTAAAGAATTCCCACTGATGCGAAGGAGGCGACACCTCCGGCGTGCTTCAGCGAACAGAGGAATTGTCCAAGACCCTGACCAGCTACCCATGGAGAACGAAATTCCGGAGGCACGTGGGGTAGCGGATATGGAGGAAGAGGAAACTGTTAAAGTCCCAGTGGATGCAACTGTTCCGAATCAAGAGGAAACTCAAGAATATACAAATGTTTCGACAGCGCAAGTGGAGGAACCGGCCAGAGATTCGGTGATCGCGGAGGAACATGTCAAGACAGTCCCGGCAATTCAAGATCATTGTGAAGACGAAGAAAAGGGTATGTCAAGGACCTTTCCTTCTACTCATTTATTGCCTGAACATGTATCTGTTTCCTCGCATGCTACATCACATACCTGTAAAACATATGAACACAATGTTGATGAATTCATGGAAAACGATTCTGTTTTGCATCATATCTGTAATGTACACGAACAAAATGTTGATGAAACTATGGAAAATAACTTTGTATCCCCTTCCATAGATATTATTGTTGAAGCTTTACCAGCTTTGGATATTAATCGTGAAGACCACTGGCCCCCCCTTACACTTTCAGCCTCCAGATCTCCTTGCCCCTATAATTTGAGATCTTTGGGAGGGAAAATTAGTGACCCAGGGACTGTAGGCGGATTGGGACAAACCTCTGTTCAGAGTTGCCCCAAAAATAAGCGAGGTAGGAAGTCGGATATGTCCAAAGCAAAGATTAAAGCCAAGCTTGACGTTGCAGATGGCAAACAATACTCACTTCCGGGGGTTCTTAGAGCAGCCCATCCCCCTGCGAATGTAATAAAATGATCTTGACATCCTGGAATTGTAGAGGTTTGGCCAGCAAACCTAAAAAACTGGCATTAAAAGAATGGATAACCAATTCCAATCTAGACGTTATTTTCTTGCAAGAAACTTTGGGGAAGGCAGTAGAGATTGAGGCCACTCTAAAATCCCTTTTACCAGGTTGGATTTTTACTGCTGTTGATTCTTCTGGTCACTCGGGTGGTATAGCCATTGGAATCAAAGAAGGCCGGATTAAAATTTTAAATCAATGGGCTATGAAAACTGTAATGGGAATGGAAGTTTCCTCCCCAGACTTCTCCTTCCCAATTACCTTGGTAAAAGTCTATGGGCCCTGTCAGGAAAGGGAGTCTTTTTGGGAAAATCTGATGATGAAATCGGTGATGAAGAACCCTTTCCTGCTCCTGGGTGGTGACTTAAATTTCTCCATAGGCAGAGCTGAAGCTTGGGGGCCAACTGCCAGAGAAGACCCTCTCTCATATTTCTTCCTTAACCTCTTATCGGATAACAACTTCACTGATCCCTCTCCGATAAAAATAAAGCCATCTTGGAGAAATCGAAGAACTGGTGAAGATCGAATTGCCAAGAGACTTGATTGATTTCTGATAGCTGATCCCCTGCTAGCAAAAATTCCCTTGATCAAACAATGGGTTGAGGTAAGAGGAAACTCGGACCATTTTCCTGTTTTTCTAGACCTCTTCCTCCCTCCCTCCAAGCCTCCAGCCCCTTTCAAGTTCAATCCTACTTGGCTTCAGGACCCTTCTTTCTGCAATCTGTTTAATACTACCTGGAGTCACCCTGCATCTAATTCTGAGGAGGATAGGAGTTTTTTGTTCATGGAGAATCTTAAAAACCTGAAGAAAGCCACAATCTCCTGGGCAAAAGAAAGAAAGATGAAGCAAAATGAGGAGCTGGGAACAATTAGGGAGGAACTGAAGCAGTTGGAAAGTATGGAAGTAGATGGATATTCATCCCAGTCTACAAAAGACAGAATTCTCCATTTGGAGAAGCAACAAAACAAAATCCTACTGGATAAGGAAGAGGAATGGAGGATAAAAAGCAGGGCAGTTTGGATAAAGTCGGGGGATGAGAATACTAAGTTTTTTCATAACTTTTCTAAAGGCAGGAAAGCTGTAAATACAATATGGCGACTTAAAAACAATGAAGGGAGGATGGTCAATTCCTTTCCAGAGCTCTCTAGGTTGGGGAAAAATCATTTTCAAAATATTTTCTCTGATTCTGGGGAGGCTACAATTGCAGAATTCCTCCAAACGGCGCAAAGTTTTCCCGGGTTCATTGAGGGAGATGAAAATGAAAATCTGTCTTCCCCGGTATCAAAGGAGGAGGTTGAAGCAGCTATGAAGCTCATGGGTAAAGATAAGAGCCCAGGCCCTGATGGCTGGACAATTGAGCTGTTTCTCCATTTTTTTGATCAATTGGGAACATAAATAACTGAAGTAGTCGAAGAGTCGAGACAGAAAGGAGCAGTCTATAGACCCTTCAACTCGACTTTTATAGCTCTTATCCCGAAGAAGGATGATCCGGAAAGTTTCGAAGACTTCAGGCCAATATCCTTGTGCAACTGCATTTACAAGATTATTGCTAAGGTTATTGCTCTCAGAATAGCTCCTTTTCTATCTCAAAACATATCGATGGAACAATTTGGTTTCCTGGAAGGAAGACAAATTCATGAAGCCATTGGAGTAGCCCAGGAGGTTATTCACAGTATCAGGATGAAGAAAAAGAAGGGAGCTGTGCTCAAAATTGATTTATCCAAAGCATATGACCGGATCAGTTGGCTCTATTTGCGGATGCTGCTCACACACCTCGGCTTCAACTATTCCTTTGTAAGCTGGATCATGGGGTGCATCACAAATGTCAGCTTTGCAGTCCTGATTAATGGTGTTGCCTCCCCCTTCTTCAACAGTCAAAGGGGACTAAGGCAAGGATGCCCTTTATCACCCCTACTGTTCCTACTTGTGGCAGAAGGCCTAAGCAGACTAATTCACAAAGCCAGAAGGACGGAGAAGGTAAAGGGTATCGAGGTAGCAATCAATCTCTTCATCACACACCTCCTTTTTGTTGATGATATTTTGATTTTCTCTAATGGTTCCCCTGATGAACTAAAGGAATTGAAAGGCATTTTTGATATTTTTCTTAAAGCTACTGGAATGCAGATTAACTCAGGTAAGTCCCAAGCTTGTGTGGCAGAATTTGAAAGAAGGGAAAGGAACTGTCTGGCTACATTATTTCATTTCCCTATACAGCCCCTGGATACTCCTCTCAAATATTTGGGATTCTGGTTAAAGCCTGTTGGTTACAAAAAAGAGGATTGGAACTGGCTCATAGCCAAAATAGAAGCTAGAATATCACACTGGAGCTACAGGTGGCTATCCAGAGCTGGGAGGCTGACACTTATCAAATCAGTTCTTCTTGCTATTCCGATGTACTGGGCTGCCCTGACATGGCTTCCCAAAGGAGTGATGGAGAAAATCCGGAAAATCTGCAGTAGATTTCTATGGGCTGGCACAAAGGAGTCCTCAGTGTTGCCTTGGGTAGCTTGGGACAAAGTGGCCAGACCAAAAGAATGGGGAGGATGGGGCATTAAAAGACTTCCAAAATTCAGACTTTCTTTAGCTGCTAAATCCGGATGGAGGTTAATAACTATGGAAAACTTATGGACAAGAGTAGTAAAAAGGAAATACATTGACCCCATCCCTTTGGAGGATTGGATTCGGAGCCAAAACAAGAAGAAAAAAAACGTTTCTACCATTTGGAAGGCCACGGTGGAAGCCTTCTCCGTGATTGAACAAGGCTTAGCTTGGAAAGTTGGTGATGGTAGACATATCAGGATTGGCAGAGATCCATGGGTTGGATGCAATGAAGATTTTGCTTTATCACCTGGACTGCTCAAACATCTGGACAGTAAAGGTATTACAGCACTAAATCAAGTGGAGAAGGTTGGACAGTCTACTATCTGGGGTCAGGCTTGGAAGGATGATGTCGATTTGGGAATTCATGTAAGGTGGAAGGCTGAATGGGAGGTTTTCATAAAGGAACTTCAACGTTCAAATGTCAGGATAAAAGATGAACCTGAGTGTTTGATTTGGGCCCAAAGTAAATCAGGGGATTACTCGCCTAAAGATGGTTATTTATTCTTGATGGGAAAGAAAGGTTGGGGCATTCCGGATTGGTGGGCCAAAGCCTTGTGGAAACTCAAAAGTCCTGCGAAGGCTAAACTTTTTATATGGTGTATCTTAAAAAGGAAGGCTCCAATTTGGGAAATTCTACAGGCTAGATACTTAGCTGGGCCAGGTAGATGTACACTATGCAAGTCTGATGATGAATCCATAAACCACCTTTTCATCACTTGTGCCTTCACTAAACAGATCTGGGGGGAGGTCACTGCACTGCTTAAGATAAAGGCAATTTGGGGTCATGATTCTTTGGAGTCAGCTTGGAGAAAATGGTAGCAAGACTCCCCGGAAGGAAACCTGAGAAACCTGCCTCTCATATTCTGTTGGGGAATATGGCTTGCCAGGAATAAAAGCATTTTTCAAGACAAGGATACTCCCACTTTCGTCACTGCCACTAACATAGCAGCCATATACTCTGCTTTACCGCCTCCTGAGCAAAAGGATCCTAAGCAAAAACAAAACCAAATCATCATCCAGGAAGGCATCCTTTGTGGCTATTTTGATGGGGCTTCACAAAATAACAGGGCTGGAGCAGGCCTATGCATACAGATCAGTCGGGAACACACTCTAAAAGCTTCTGTTGGACTGGGTTATGGCACTAATAACTATGCAGAATTATCAGCTCTTCGTTACCTTTTATGCTGGCTTCTTCACAGAAACATCAACATGATTCAGATTTTTGGGGACTCTCTAAATGTTATAAATTGGGTCAATAGAAAAGCATATTGTCATAATCAGATATTGAGGAATCTTGTGGAAGAAATTTTCTTATTAAAGGCATCTTTTAATCCTTTTTCTATCTGCCACATTTACAGGGACAAGAATGAGGAAGCAGACCAGCTATCTAAAGCTGGTGTACAACAGGATATGGGCAACTGGAACATAGAAGAGATCAGACAGGGGCATTCAGTCAGATCAAATATGCCCCCTTATGCACAGATTTTTTGATTTTCTGTCCTACAGCTCTCTTTTGACAGCAGTTTTGTAACGGCATTTTATAGCATATGTATATTTGGGTACTTTCCAGCATGTTTATATAGTTCTTGTTTACAGTAGCAACGATTTTAAAAAAACTCAGTATACAGTCTTTTTTATCTCATTTTTTTTTGGATATGACAATGGATATAAGACATATATATTATTTTGTATTATGGGGTTGTTTCCTTCTGTTGAAGGAGACCCACAGTTTTGTTTTTCGCATATGTGCTACATGGTTGTATCAGCACCTTCGTGGGGAGGTGGTTTGTACAGGTTTTGTGTCCAACAGAACAACAGAACAGCTCCTTAAATGTAGAGCAGAACAGCAGACTCATGAGCCAGCTTTGTCGGCATATGATACAATCGCTTGTAATACTTTTTATTGCTCTTAATAAAAAGTTCTGATTTTTTCCCCGGAAAAAATAAACATTACTATATAATAAACATCGAAACGTTTACTTTAACTTACATTTCACATTCCTAAAATAAAATAAAAATCATAAAATCTAATTAAATTATAACTTTAAGTGATGATTGATGCTATGTGATTCATTTCACTAGTTTCGATCCTACCTCTTCACCATTGTGAGCATCACCAATGAGTGCTAAGTGGACTATTAAAAAATCATGAGAAATTTAAGTGATCATTGAGGCTATGTGATTCATTTCACTAGTTCCAATCCCACTTCTTCACTCTTGTGAGCATCACCAATGAGTGCTAAGTGGACTATTTAAAAATCATGAGAAATTTAAGTGATCATTGAGGCTATGTGATTCATTTCACTAGTTTCAATCTCACTTCTTCACCCTTGTGAGCATCACCAATGAGTGTTAAGTGGACTATTCAAAAATCATGAGAAATTAGTTAGTTACAACTACCTCTCATGGAAATGGTCATAGATGAATGACTTAACCCAGTTGAATCCCAAAAGATGATATATGGGAAAACTCCTCAATATTTAAAAACTTTAATTTAATTTAAATTATTATTAATAATAATTATACTTAATATAACACTCTGAACATATATATAGTACATTCTTAATATGGAATTTCCCAACTAATAACTTAACTTTGATGTGTCTAGATATAGTAAACATTCCTAAGACATAACTAAAAAAAGAAATGATACTTCCAATTAACCATCTCGCTCATTTTCTTTCTAGTTCATGTAACTTTATTATTATATAAAGATGGCGGTGATTATAAATTAAAATTTTTAGATTCTATGTTCATTACTTACTTTTTATTATATGAAGGTTAAAATGCTTTGTATTTTATTTTTGTCCAGAGAAAAAATTGTAACTAATTATTAATAGAAATAAAAAGTTACATTAGTAATTAGTCCTCCCTTTAAGAGGCCAAAAAGAAACTCAGTTGTTTTGAATAAAAACGAGCACAAGACTATATACAAAAGATTGTTTATGTTCATTGGCATACTGATCAAAACTGTTACATATACACTGCATGTACTGTACATAAATAAAAACTAAGAACATGATAATCATAAAAAGGAGGGAAAGAGTCTAGACCCTCCCTAGCCAAAACTAAAATTTTTCAATGATGAAAAATTAATAAGCTCAGATAGTTATTAAACTCCAACAAAAGATTGTTGTTAAGAGTGACACTTTGTCCCATTTATGAGTTAAGTGATCTAACAATCTCTAAGAGCATGTCAAGTGCCTTCTTTGGATAGGGAATCTGCTTCAAAATTCCCTTCCTTATATATATGGAAATAGAAATATAATTAAAAGCTTGCTTTAGTTGTAAAATTTCTTCAAGAACAAGAATTTGTGTGTGATTGTGTCATCTCTGTGAGTTGTTGAACCAATTAATAAGATTTATAGAATTTCCAAATACTTAAAGAGATTTGCAATCATGTTCCGGGACCTAGCACATTAGATGTTTTAAGGAAAGAATCTCTACATAATTGTTAAACACCTGCCTAGTCCAATTTTTTTTATTTTAGGTCATGTTGGGTACTTAGGTGAAGGACCGGGCCACCCCCACAAATGCTTTCTTCATTTGATGCCCCATCAAAATATGACCATGGTATTTGGCAATTTATTTCTTCTGCAATGATCATGTGAGGCATTTGAATAGGGTCTTTCTTAGGTAACATAACGTAGATGTCTCCAACTTCAGTTGTAATAAGATTTGGGATAAATGGTGTTTCCCTAAAAGTAGCCCTGTTTCTAACCAACCATACTCCCAAACATATATGAGGGGTGATGTTTCGGAGAGTTTCATCCCAAGATGATTCTCACTAGCTTCTCCAAGCCTCAAAAAGTCTTGCCCCTCTCCATTCCATATTAAATCCCAATATTTCTCTAGTCTTAGCCCAGATGATTTGTGGGAAAGGGAAAACTAAGAACAAATGAAGGACTGGTTCTTCAACATTTCTACACAGAGTGCACCATCCTGGGGCTTATTTTAGTCTCTTTTGGAGATTATCCCAAGTTGTTACTTTGTTTCTAATGATACACCACATTAAAATATGCATCTCAGCTAAGAATGTAAGGTTCCATAAGGGCTTCCATCACCATTCAAGGTTGATCAACCTTAACCTATCCTCAATATGATGACCATAACCTATTTTGGAGTGTAAATCCTGAATGGACTGTGTACTCAACATAACATATATTCTTTGTCTCTAAGTCTAATATGCAACCTCTTTTGCGCATAAATATAATCAACCCATATGCTGACATGATCATCACGAATATTTAGTTGAGTTGTTGATTTCCAAGCTGGTGACCAAAAGGTATTTTGTGTTTCGTCCCTTATTTGGTGCAGATGAATGAAACCATGACCATTTAGAAAAGTCACCATTTCATCCAAAAGTTTGAATATTTTTGAACAACTTGTCCAAGGGTCTAGCCCAGTTCTCATTTTTTCTCCATTTCCCACCCTCCACGGCAGGTCACTTCCAATGATTTTAAAAGAGTCATTATCTGCTTTCGAGATGACTAATGAATTTGGTATCATTTTATCTTGTCTTCTAATCCAGTCATCATTTGAGAGGGGGAATATATATTTCCTTGTGACCACCGTTGTCTATATACTATCTATAGATAGGAGCCTCCAACTAAATTTCACAAAACGAGCCTTTGCAAACGTAAGAATGTCCTTAATTCCCCATTCTCCCTAGGATTTTGGGAGGGCCACCTTTCTCTAGGCTACCTAATTATGGGCATATTCTTCCTTTGATCCAACCCATAAGAATCTACCACATAGTTTTCATATTGAGGCTAAAATTCCTTTTGGGACCCATGCAAGGGCCATCCAATAAACTGGTATGGCCTCCAACATAAATTTAATATGGACTAATATTCCAACTCTTGTCAACCACTTGAATCTCTAGTGTTGAAGTATTTTTTCCACCTTGGCCAATAACCACAACCAATCATTTCCTGGTAAGAGTTTGGTTTGAAAAGGAAACCTAGGCACTTGAGACTATCCCTTTGGGGATGATTCTGAAGGGATTTTGTTTTTGCACCCTTCTCACCTCAAATCGAGACAACCTTGTCACTGATAGTATTGATTTATGAACATTGATTACCATACCGGTGGCTTTCTAAAAAAGAGCGAGGGCTTGTTTTATGGATTCCACATCTTGTCTAGAGCCATTGCAAAAAATTAAAACGTCGTCAACAAAAAGTAAGTGGGTGATGAATAATTTTAATGCCACTTTGATTCCATTTATCACTCCCTGCCTTTTTTCTTCTAGCAGAAGTCTACTTAGCCTTTTAACTTCCAATAGAAACTGGAGGGGGAATAGGGGACAACCCTGTATCTAACCTCTTTGGCCATTAAAAAAGTGGAAGGTTGAACCATTTATTAAGACAACAAAGGAGACATTAGTTATGTACCCGATAACCCAATTAATAAATGGCACGTTAAATCATCAATGAGTAAGAATCATGCAAATGAAAATCTATTTGATCTGGCCATAAGCTTTAGACAGGTCTGGTTTTTCCATTACCCACTTTAGCTTTTACAAATTGATATTTTATAATCTTTCTTGGGCCACCCCAATGGCTTCGTGGATCTACCTGCCTACAAGGAACCAAAACTATTCTCTGGACATGTTTATGGACACGACCGATCTAAGGGGCATTACTATTATCTTGGCTATGATTTTATATATGCAATTGCATAGGGAGAATAGTTTACGAAGTGATAGGTTGGGGCAATTCCCATATCATCTCTGAAAGGAATCCATGTTTCATTTACAATCTGAGTATAACCTTCATCATCCAACCATGAGGGGTTGAATTTGAATGGTCTTCCAAGTTTTATGTTCCCCCCTTTAGTTCTAAAAAAAGTAGATTGTGGTTAGAAGACCCCCCTATACCAATCTATTGTTGGAATAGAGGTATATTATTAACCAAAGTTTTAGCAAGGAGGAATTTGTCTAGCCTCTTATAAACCTTATCTTCTCGAGTATGCTTGTTCCTCCATGAAGGTTTGAGTTTGATTAAGTTAACATCAATAAGGCGCCTGTCCACGCAATTGCGACTGAATAATTTTTCCATCAGGTTTGGAAGAGCTTAGGGACCCCATATTATAGAGGCCCCTAGGTAAAAATTCATGTCACCCCCAAGAATTAGGTTATCCTCCTTCATAAAAGATTTGGCCATCAGTTTGTTCCAATACTCGCATCTATTGTGACAACGCCCATAAATGGTTATTAATCTCAACAGAGAATGCCTAATGAAAATGGGATCTTTCCCTTCAAATTTTTGTGTTTCAGATCTAGCTAATCCAAGGCCGATAGTTTTCCTATAGAAGATGGCAAGGATCCCTTCAAACTATTGTTTTCCATACGGAAAAGGGTCAGGGTCTTCCACTGGCCCTGAAAAATCTGAGAAACATTGCCAGATATTCTATTGTTGTCCAAGTAAATTATTTTTAGGCAAGGCATCTGAGAGAGTTCAAACGGAAGAGATTCGCTGAGACTTGAATTGGAAATCTGCAAGGAAATCAAACTAGTCATATTACTTAACCAACTAGGGAATACAGTGTGAAATGGGTTGCTATAAAGATGTAGAATTTCTATGGATGTAAGGTTTTGCAGGGAAGGGGGAATGGCACCCGTCAGGCCACAGTTCGACAATGAAAGGTTCCTGAGCTGAGAAAGGCGACCTACTGACCGTCTCGATGTAGAAGACATTGCTGAGAGATCGACTCTGTTTTTTAAATCTTTTTTAGCTTGATTCCTGCAAGAAATCTGCCATACAAGCGAATTTGTGACACCCATAGAAAACTAGGGTTGTGACATCCATAGACAACTCCCTATGCTTTTAAACATTCATATATAAATCACTATATAATGAACATCAAAATACTGACTTTACTTTAAAGCACCTTTCATACATTCTGATGTGATTATTGCTGAAAACTTTCTCAATAAAAATAAAAATTATAAAATCTAACTAAAATATAATATTAATTCAATTAAAATTATTATTATTAATTATAAAATATATATATATATATTATATATATATATATATATATATATATATATATATATAATATATATATATATTAAAGTAAAACGTATATATGAATGGTTAAAAAACATTCAAATAAGCATTACTATATAGTAAACATGAAAACATTTACTTTAATTTACATATCACATTCCTAAATAAAATAAAAATCATAAAGTATAATTAAATTATAACTTTAAGTGATGATTGACATTATGTGATTCATTTCACTAGTTTAGATCCTACTTCTTCACCCTTATGAGCATGTGCTAAGTGGACTATTAAAAAATCATGAGAAATTTAAGTGATCATTGAGGCTCTGTGATTCATTTCACTAGTTTCAATCCCATTTCTTCACTCTTCTGAGCATCACCAATGAGTGCTAAGTGGACTATTCAAAAATCATGAGAAATTTAAGTGATCATTGAGGCTATGTGATTAATTTCACTAGTTTCAATCTCATTTCTTCACCCTTGTGAACATCACCAATGAGTGCTAAGTGGACTATTCAAAAATCATGATAAATTAGTTAGTTATGACTACCTCTCATGGAAATGGTCATATATGAATGACTTACTTAACACAATTGAATCCCAAAAAATGATATATGGGAAAACTCCTCTATATTTAAAAACTTTAATTTAATTTAAATTATTATTATTAACAATTATAAAAATTACTTAATATAACACTGTGAAACAAATATATAGAATAAGATTCTTAAATAAGGAGATTTATCCCAACTTTAATAAATCTTAACTTTTGATGTGTTCTATGGATACAATAAACATTCCTAAGACATAATTAAAAAAAGAAACGATACTTCCAATTAACCATCGCTCATTTTCTTTCTAATTCATGTAACTTTATTATTATATAAAGATGGCGGCGATTATAAATTAAAATTTTAGATTCTATATTCATTACTCACTTTTTATTATATGAAGATTAAAATGGTTTGTATTTTATTTTTTTATCTGGAGAAAAAATTGTAACTTCTTATTAATAGAAATAAAAGTTACATGAGCCATCAGTCCTCTCTTTAAGAGGCCAAAAAGAAACTTAGTTGTTTTGAATAAAAATGAGCACAAGACAATATACAAAAGATTGTTTACATTCATTGGCATACTGATCAAAGTTGTTACATATACACTGCATGTATTGTACATAAATAAAAACTAAGAGCATGATAATCATAAAATGGGGGGAAAGAGTCTAGACCCTCCGTAGCCAAAACTAAAATTTGTCAATGATGAAAAATTAATAAGCTCAGATAGTTATTAAACTGTGACAAAAGATTGTTGCTAAGAGTGACAATTTATCCCATTTATGAATTAAGTGATCTGCCAATCTCTAAGAGCATGTCAAGTGCCTTCTTTGGATAGGGAATTTGCTTTAAAATTCCCTTCCCTGTATATATGGAAATAAGAAATATAATTAAAAGCTTGCTTTAGTTGTAAAATTTCTTCAGGAACAAGAATCTATGTGTGATTGTGTTATCTCTGTGAGTTGTTGAATCAATTAATAAGATTTATAGAATCTCAAAATACCTGAAGAGATTTGCAATCATGTTCGAGGGCCTAGCACATTAGATGTTTTAAGGAAAGAATCTCTACGTAATTTTCAAATCCCTGCCTAGTCCAATTTTTTTTTATTTTAGGACATGTTGGGTACTTAGGTGAAGGACCGAGCCACCCCCACAAATGCTTTCTTCATTTGATGCCCCAACAAAATATGACCATGGCATTTGGCAATTTATTTCTTTTGCAATGATCATGTGGGGCATTTCAATAGGATCTTTCTTAGGTAACATATCATAGATTTCTCCAACTTCCGTTGTAATAAGATTTGGGATAAATGGCGTTTCCCTAAAAGTAGCCTTGTTTCTAGCCAACCATACTCCCCAACATATATGAGGGGGGATATTTCTGAGAGTTTCATTCCAATATGATTCCCACTAGCTTCTCCAAGCCTCAAACAGACTTGCCCCTCTCCATTCCATATTAAATCCCAACATTTGTCTAGTCTTAGGCTAGATGCTTTGAGGGAAAGGGAAAACTAAGAACAAATGAAGGACTAATTCTTCAACATTTCTACACAGAGTGCACCATCTTGGGCCTTATTTTAGTCTCTTTTGGAGATTATCCCAAGTTGTCACTTTGTTTCTAATGATACACCACATTAAAATCTGCATCTTAGCTAGGAATGTAAGGTTCCATAAGGGCTTCCATCACCATTCAAGGTTGATCACCCTTAATCTATCCTCAATATGATGACTATAACCTATTTTGGAGTGTAAATCCTAAATGGATTGTGTACTCAACATAACATATATTCTTTGTCTCTAAGTCTAATATGCAACCTCTTTTGCGCATCAATATAATCAACCCATATGCTAACATGATCATCACGAATATTTAGTTGAGTTGTTGATTTCCAAGCTGGTGACCAAAAGGTATTTTGTGTTTCGTCCCTTATTTGGTGCAGATGAATGAAACCCTGACCATTTAGAAAAGTCACCATTTCATCCAAAAGTTTGAATATTTTTTAACAACTTGTCCAAGGGTCTAGCCCAATTCTCATTTTTTCTCCATTTCCCACCTTCCACTGCAGGTCACTTCCAATGATATTAAAAGAGTCATTTTCTGCTTTCAAGATGACTAATGAATTTGGTATCATTTTATCCAGTCTTTTAATCCAGTCATCAATTGATAGGGGGAAGATATATTTCGTTGTGACCGTTGTTGTCTATATACTATCCATTGATAGGAGCCTCCAACTAAATTTCACAAAAGGAGCCTTTTCAAACATAAGAATGTCCTTAAGGCCCCATTCTCCGTAGGATTTTGGGAGGGCCACCTTTTTCCAAGCTACCCAATGATGGACATATTCTTCCTTCGATCCAACCCATAAGAATCTACCACATAGTTTTCATATTGAGGCTAAAATTCCTTTTGGGACCCTTGTGAGTGCCATCCAATAAATTTGTATGGCCTCCAACACAAATTTAATATGGACTAATATTCCAGTTGTTGTCAACCACTTGAAGCTCTAGTGTTGAAGTCTTTTTTCCACCTTGGCTAGTAACCACAACCAATCATTTTTCCGGTAAGAGTTTGGTTTGAAAAGGAAACCTAGGCACTTGAGACTATCCCTTTGGGGATGATTTTGAAATAGAAATAAAAGTTACATTAGCCATTAGTCCTCTCTTTAAGAGGCCAAAAAGAAACTCAGTTGTTTTGAATAAAAACGAGCACAAGACTATATACAAAAGATTGTTTATATTCTTTGGCATACTGATCAAAGCTGTTACATATACACTGCATGTACTATACATAAATAAAAACTAAGAGCATGATAATCATAAAAAGGAGGGAAAGAGTCTAGACCCTCCGTAGCCAAAACTAAAATCTGTCGATGATGAAAAATTAATAAGCTCAGATAGTTATTAAACTGTGACAAAAGATTGTTGCTAAGAGTGACAATTTATCCCATTTATGAATTAAGTGATCTGCCAATCTCTAAGAGCATGTCAAGTGCCTTCTTTAGATAGGGAATCTTCTTTAAAATTCCCTTCCTTGTATATATGGAAATAAGAAATATAATTAAAAGCTTGCTTTAGTTTTAAAATTTCTACAAGAATAAGAATCTCTGTGTGATTGTGTCATCTCTGTGAGTTGTTGAATCAATTAATAAGATTTATAGAATCTCAAAATACTTGAAGAGATTTGCAATCATGTTCCAGGGCCTAGCACATTAGATGTTTTAAGGAAACAATCTCTACATAATTGTTAAATCCCTGCCTAGTCCAATTTTTTTATTTTAGGACATGTTGGGTACTTAGGTGAAGGACCGAGCCACCCCCACAAATGCTTTCTTCATTTGATGCCCCATCAAAATATGACCATGGCATTTAGCAATTTATTTCTTCTGCAATGATCATGTGAGGCATTTCAATAGGGTCTTTCTTAGGTAACATAGCATAGATTTCTCCAACTTCAGTTGTAATAAGATTTGGGATAAATGGCGTTTCCCTAAAATTAGCCTTGTTTCTAGCCAACCATACTCCCCAACATATATGAGGGGGATATTTCTGAGAGTTTCATTCCAAGATGATTCCCACTAGCTTCTCCAAGCCTCAAATAGACTTGCCCCTCTCCATTCCATATTAAATCCCAACATTTGTCTAGTCTTAGCGTAGATGCTTTGTGGGAAAGGGAAAACTAAGAAGAAATGAAGGACTGATTCTTCAACATTTCTACACAGAGTGCACCATCTTGGGCCTTATTTTAGTCTCTTTTGGAGATTATCCCAAGTTGTCACTTTGCTTCTAATGATACACCACATTAAAATCTGCATCTCAACTAGGAATGTAAGGTTCCATAAGGGCTTCCATCACCATTCAAGGTTGATCACCCTTAAACTATCCTCGATATGATGACTATAACCTATTTTGTAGTGTAAATCCCGAATGCACTGTGTGCCCAACATAATGTATATTCTTTGTCTCTAAGTCTAATATGTGACCTCTTCAGTGCATCAAGATAATCAACCCATATGCCGACTTGATCATCACGAATATTTAGTTGAGTTGTTGATTTCCAACCTGGTGACCAAAAGGTATTTTGTGTTTCGTCCCTTATTTGGTGCAGATGAATGAAACCCTGACCGTTTAGAAAAGTCACCATTTCATCCAAAAGTTTGAATATTTTTTAACAACTTGTCCAAGGGTCTAGCCCAATTCTCATTTTTTCTCCATTTCCCACCCTCCACTACAGGTCACTTCCAATGATATTCAAAGAGTCATTTTCTGCTTTCGAGATGACTAATGAATTTGGTATCATTTTATCCAGTCTTCTAATCTAGTCATCAATTGATAGGGGGAAGATATATTTCCTCGTGATCGCTGTTGTCTATAGACTATCTATTGATAGGAGCCTCCAACTAAATTTCACAAAAAGAGCCTTTGCAAAGATAAGAATGTCCTTAAGGCCCCATTCTCCGTAGGATTTTGGGAGGGCCATCTTTTTCCAGGCTACTGAATGATTGACATATTCTTCCTTTGATCCAACCCATAAGAATCTACCACATAGTTTTCATATTGAGTCTAAAATTCCTTTTGGGACCCATGTGAGGGCCATCCAATAAATTGTTATGGCCTCCAACACAAATTTAATATGGACTAATATTCCAACCCTCATCAACCACTTGAAGCTCTAGCGTTGAAGTCTTTTTTCCACCTTAGCCAGTAACCACGACTAATCATTTTTTCGGTAAGAGTTTGGTTTGAAAAGGAAACCTAGGCACTTGAGACTATCCCTTTGGGGATGATTCTGAAGGGATTTTTTTTGCACCCTTCTCACCTCGAATTGAGACACCCTCTCACTGATAGTATTGATTTCTGAACATTGATTACCATACCTGTGGCTTTCTAAAAAAGTGTGAGGGCTTGTTTTATGGATTCCAAGTCTTGTCTAGAGCCATTAGAAAAAATTAAAACGTCATCAACAAAAAGTAAGTGGGTGATGAATAATTTTAATGCCACTTTGATTCCATTTATCTCTTCCCACCTTTTTTCTTCTAGCAGAAACCTACTTAGCCTTTCAACTTCCAATAGAAATTGGAGGGGGGACACGGGATAACCCTGTATCTAACCTCTTTGGCCATTAAAAAAGTGGGAGGTTGAACCATTTATTAAGACAACAAAGGAGACATTATTTATGTACCCCATAACCCAATTAATAAGTGGCACATTAAATCCTCAATGAGTAAGAATCATGCAAATGAAAATCTAGTTGATCTGGTCATAAGCTTTAGACATGTTTGATTTTTCCATTAACCACTTTAGCTTTTACATTTTGATATTGTACAATCCTTCTTGGGCCACCCCAATGGCTTCATGGATATTCTTTCCTTCAAGGAACCAAAACTGTTCTCTGGACATGTTTATGTACATGACTGATCTAAGGGACATTACTATTATCTTGGCTATGATTTTATATATGCAATTGCATAGGGAGACTGGTTTGTATTCATCGAATGATTTAGGCTCATCTACATTTGGGATGAGTGCTATGAAGGTAGAGTTAAAGGGGTCATAGATTCTCCTTGTCTCGTGGAAATCCTCTATAACCTGCAAGAGTTCATCCATGAGCAACTAAAAAAATCCTGGATAGAATTACATCGTCCATCCATCTGGCCTGTGGATTTTTTCCTTCTGCAACCCTTCGAGAATTGTCTCCAAATCCACTTTCGAGATAGACTTCATTAACTGTTTATTTTCTTCCTCCTCCACAAACCTAGAAAAATAATAGGCTATTTGGATGGCCTCTGCAATGGAAGCTTCCTCTCAAGCCTTGAATAAATTTCGGAAAAAATCCTTGCCAAGTGACGCAAGTTCACCAAAATATTTTTCTTTTCTCCCATCAAGATATGGCATTTCCCAGATTGTGTTTACATTCTTTTGAATTTTGGCATAGTTATGAATGAATTTAGTATTCTCGTTTGCACTTTTTAACCACATCACCCTACTCTTCTGCCTCCACTGTTCCTCTTTATCGGCCAATGATTTCCTCTTGGAGATTTTCAGTTGCATGATCCTTTACTTGGTGTCCGCGGAATTGTATCGTCCTCCTGCAGGTGATTCTAGCCTCTCAAGTTCTTCTTCAATTGATTTGGGATATGCTTCATCTCTAATCTTCTTCTAAATAATCCATTCAATAGAGGCCTTTTTTACCCTTTTTAGATTGTTTACGAAGTGATAGGTTGGGGCAATTCCCATATCATCTTTGAAAGGAATCCATGTTTCATTTACGATCTGAGTATAACCTTCATCATCCAACCATGAGTGGTTTAATTTGAATGGTCTACTAGGTTTTATGTTCCCCCCTTCAGTTCTAAAAAAAGTAGATGGTGGTTACATGACCCCTATACCAATCTATTGTTGGAATAGATATATATTATTAACCAAATTTTTAGCAATGAGGAATTTGTCTAGCATCTTGGAAACCCTATCTTCTCAAGTATGCCTTTTCCTCCATGAAGGTTTGAGTTTCATTAAGTTAACATGAATAAGGTGCCTATCCACGCAATTGCGACTGAATAATTTTTCCATCGTGTTTGGAAGAGCTTAGGGACCCCATATTATAGAGGCCCCTAGGTAAAAATTCATGTCAACCAAAAGAATTAGGTTATCCTCCTTCATAAAAGATTTGACCATCAGTTTGTCCCAATACTCACATCTATCTTGACAATGGCCATAAATGTTTATTAATCTCATGTCCATATTCAGGTCAGTTGAGTAGATGTTTATCCCCAAGATATTCTTTGAGACCAAAGTGCTTGAGATTTTGATATATTTCATATTTATTCCCATAGTTAATCCCGTAGATCAAACTCTTGCATCTAGAGATAAAAAGTACCAACCTGGGAACATCTTAACCAAAGCTTCAGTTTTTGGTCACCTTGCCCCATAGTTTTCTAAATCATGATGATATCAAATCCCAAGGATGAAATAAACCTTTTCAATGCTAGTTTTAATCGGGAACTAACAAAACCGATGCAATTAAAAGAGAGAGAAATCATGAGGGAACTAGGGTTGGGGTTTGGATTTCTCTAAGCACCCCTTCGAGGGATTTATGTTTCCCTTTAGCAATATCTAATCGAGCTTTCATTTGTGCCTTGGAGAGATGTGATTTTATACCTTTGGATTTCCCAGTCCCTAGAATGGTCGGGAGAGGGCCCAAGCCTCCCATACAAGCAGATGGGCCCTCTTTTGGAACCATGGGTCTTATATTATAGGAAGGGTTTATAATAGGGTGAGGACCCGACACAGTCGCGGAGGTTGAGGGGGTAGGACTCGATGAGGCAAATATGATAATGTAATCAATAGGCCTAAAAGATGAAAACATTATGGATAATATACGAGTGCATAAAACAATAGGCCTAGAAGGACCAGACACCAATACCATACAAGAATTGACATTCAAACAATAATTTGAACAGTGAGAGAAAGGTTCAGGAATACCTAAAGGAAGAGAGGATTTGTCTTCACATGTGGTTGATTCACGCAATTCCTAATGGTTCTTTTATTTGCCTCCCACCGCTAAACCACTTCCCAACAACATCTTTTCTCCCTGTTGAGCCTAAGATTCCTTAAATTCATCCTAAGTGGGGAACTTCTGACCAATCTCTCAGGATCCTGACTTCTTACTACTTTCTTGTTTTCTCCCAAACTGAGAGCTTTATTTGTTGATGCCCATAACAACCAGAGGGAAATCGCAAACCAAATGTTCCTAAGTAAGATATCGATGATAACGGAAGGGTAAATCCTCGTAGTCAACTTGCTGGCTATAACTGCATCCTTTGAAATTTAGCATGTTGTTGGGCGGCAACCCCTCTTTGGGATCCAATTTGTCAAGGATCCTAGAAATACTTCTGGTTATGGATGTATTAAAAGACATATTAGCCTCCATGAAAACCCCCAATTTATTCTCGATTGCATGAAACACATCTTTTGTCCATAGCTAAGGGGAAAGAGTTTGTAATATTACCCAAATTGGTACCTCTTCCACATGCTCCCTCGTCATGTCAAAGAGAGGGTTCCATCATTTTAACAGGACCATTGACCCAAATTTCAACATGAACCAACCCCTTGCAAGGATAATTACCTTGACTTCTCTCCCTACAGTATCATCCATTAAGCATGTATCCACCCATCTATTTCTTTTGCTTTAAAGTGTCTTCTCGATGCCCTTCCAACCAGAATGTGCTCTTACACATCCATGGTTGAATCTAGTTGTATATATTCCCCTAACACTAGGTGATTTTCATCCAACTTGGTTTGTATGAACTTCCTTTGTTGTTTGTTTCACTCCTGCCTTAATACCTCCCCCTTCCTCAGTTCTAATGGCCGTATCCACCACCTGTCAAAAAGGCTTGCACCTTTCATGGCCCACGTCTGCATATTATGGCCTCCTCGAATTGATATTATGAGGATCAACCAAACCTTCCTCTATGGAACCTTCTAATGAAACTAATCCTATTTTTTTTATGCTCTTTTGAGGTGTCCTCCCTCAACGCTTCACAAATAGACACATTTTCTCCTCACAAATTCTCTAAAAGATTCTTCGGGACATACCCTAACCCAAAACGTGATGGATTTCCTACCGACCCTCTTAGTAGGGCCTCCTCCCTGATATCAAAATTGAGTGTTCCCTGACCATCCTAAATTTCCCAACCACAGATAACTGAAACTCCCCCCTCTCGAAAAATCTTCTAGAGAAAAACAACTCAAGGCTTTGGTATCTTATATGCTTTGAGTTATTTCTTTCCAATTCCTCACAAAGTGAGAAACCCTCGATGCCTTAAGGGAAAACATTGGAGCTCGACCCGACCCATGAAGGATTAGAAGGATTAAAGATATTAGATCTTACCCTAACACTATTATGGATTATGTCTTTGAGCCCTCTTGAATGCTGAGCACACTAAACCTACGACCCCATAGGAAGTGAGGGTCCTGTGCTAACATGAAAAGAGGTAGCCAGGATCACATCCTCACAAAGGTCATTATCTCCACCACAACAAACTAGGTTTTTTGTTTCTTCAATGGTTAAGGATTTCTTTCCTTCTAGAACATCAAGAGTTGGTGCCTTTAAGATACCTTGATTCGAACACCTTTAAGATTTGGTGCTAGAATATATCTGACTGACAAGTACCTTGATAATAGAGAGAAAGTCGCATCGTAATCAATTCCCTCCACCTGAGAGAACCCTCTGGCCACAAATTTGGTCTTGTGTTTCTCCACACTCCCTTCTGCTGCTTACTTTACCTTATAAAGCCATCTAGAACTCACCATTGACTTGTCTGTTGGTCTTCGGACCACTTCACAAACACAATTTCTGATAATGGAGTCATATTCCTCAACCATGGCATCAACCCATACTGGTTGCTGCACTTCTTTCTCAAATGAGGATGGCTCTACCTCTACACTCTCTCTCATCAGAGCCATGTAGCTAGTGTATTGATTTGGTGACCTTCTCTACTTGCACTGTGATGTGGGTGCTCCCACATTCTCTCTAGCATCATGCATCAATCTGCCAACTTCTCCGGTACACTTCCTTCCATCTATGGAAGTCTCTGCATGAGTTGGTGCTTCCACTCTCTGCTCATCTGCATGTGGTTGCTCCACATCATCCTGAGGTTCCACCTTTGGAGCTAAAAGCTCTTCATATGCATGTAACTAAAACTCCCTCTCAAGGGAACATCTCATGGCCTTCTCTTCATCGAACTTCATGTCTCTACGAACCACTATCATTCTGTTAGATGACAGGCGCATATGATAGTTGTGAGGTGTCTCAGTGTACCCAAAAAAATATCCCCAACTCAGTTGTTGGCTATAGATTTTTCCATGCATCCTTGGTAACATGACAATACACTGATGAACCAAAGATCCTAAAGTGTGTCACAACTGGTTCCTTAGCTAAAAAGCTTCTTCTGGTGTACTCATCTCAAGAATTCTATGAGGACTTCTATTCCACAAATAAACAACTGTGTTGCATGCTTCAACCCACAAGTGCAACAATAACCCCTAATTATGTAACATCACTCGTCACGCTCCCACAATACTTTTGTTCTTCCTTTCAACCACCCCATTCTACTGTGGGTTATGAGATGATATTAATTCTTGTCACATGCCTTCTTATGCACTGGAGTTCTCGAATTCATTTGACACATTCTCCACCATTATCGCTTCAGAGAGATTTGACTTTCCTACCAGTATCTTTCTTGACAAGTTCTTTAAATTCACAAAATTTAGCAAACGTCTCATCTTTCTTCTTCATGAAGAAAATCCAACACTTACAAGAAAAATCATCAACAAATTTTACATAATACATGTGCTTGGTCGTTGATGTTGTCGAGAACGATCCACACACATCTGAGTGAACTCAATCAAGGATTGCTTTCACTTGACTTCCTTTATCATGAAAGGAAGCTTTGGTGTACTTCCCCAATGTACACCCTTTGCATGTGTCTCTCTGTTCTAGTGTACAATAAAACCCTCCTCACACATCTACCAAAGTAACCAAGCAACCGGGGTAAACATGTGACAAGAAGTTACTATGATATGATTCAACCTCCTAAGTGACCTTTAGAAAGTGGAAACGAAGGAAACACACCATACCAGACCATATGCACCTACTGTAGGACTCCCATAATGCATCCCATTCATTCCCCTAACTAGCCCCTGGGTCCCACTGATATTTTAGACCACTAAACCCCGGGGCGCTCCCTTGATATTGACAAGGGTGTGTCTGAAAACCTTTGGACGCACGCACAACATGGATATACATGTGCCTGGGGACTTTTCTCGTTAGACCTGTTTCTGCGAATCTGAGATTTGTGCCAATTTTTAAGCCCAAAATCCAGGTCACTACCCAAAAACCCTTGTAGATTTCAGAATCCATAAATTTGATGATGAAAATACTTCCAAGATTAGGTCTGACCATCCCCAATCAGGACTGACATTCTGTCAAACACTTTGCATCAATGCAATCTACATGAAATGAAAACAAGATAGAGCATAAATGACTGATAACTCATATGAGACTTGACAAGAAGGATCACCACCCTCTTCCTTTAACTATTTTGACACTAATTAGGCCTTGCATCCATTATCCTTTCAGTTACAAGTAAATACAAGAAATAGCAATGAAAATAACCAATCATATAACCATATAAATAAAAATGAGATAACAACTATTAAAGCCACATATTAACAAGTATAAAAGAAAGAAAACAGATATTTTATTAAACATAGGCAAATTCGACCAGGTTCAGGACTTCCACATACCACCCGACCATAGACATCGTTGAACCAAATTTGTCTTTCACCCAGTCACCCCCGTGCCATATTCCAAACATGAATGTGGGATCTCATGGATAAAACAATCTAAAAAAAATCAAGGGAATCCAAAGGTTAAACCACCTCCACCCTCACCAAACCGTGATCTCACCAAAATTGACACCGAGATCACAAAACCAAATTGAGCTAGGAATGCCTCCTGACTCCATCACAATCCTCGGGGAATTTTATATCTCCTTGTCTCTCAGGCTTTACTGTAATCCACACCATATCATTAGGCCCTAAACCAAGAATCCATCCTCAGGCTTTACCGTGCATCCCACCAAAACCGGTTAAGGGATTCCTAGGCCTTTTGGAATTTTCCTGAGACCATGTCCGCCACGGATTTTGAAACCATATGACAATTCCAAAGCTCAAAACCAAGAAAAGAATCATAACACCATGGCTATCCAAAAAAAGGAATGGCAAGTCCGAAAACCACTGTCATAACATAGAAAAACCATGCCATCGATAATAAGAGAACCATATACCAACATGCAAAGCCATGCATGTGAAAACCAGCTAGGAAATCACACATGGAATATGTTACTTGCAAGTATTCCTACTGAAGTTGCTTGATCCTTCTCTTCCTTGATTGATATTTTACTTCCTTTCCTTTCCTTGTCCTTCCTTTGCTTTATTTTCCCTTCCTTGCTCCAAAGCTAGAAAACTCCAAGAAAACTCTAAGTTTTCAAGAGTGAGAGAGAGAGACAATAATGAGAGAGGTCCAAAATTGAAATCACAAAAGGTTACAAACTGATCCTCATAAGCGTTTTTATCAATGAGGCCTCTAGTTTCTTCATTTTCCATTATTTTCCTTCAATTTTCTCCTCACATGCAACCTGTGAACTTTCACCTTCCTTTTCTCCTAATTTCCCTTATTTTCATAAATAAATGTGCAAAAAATACCTTTTTGCCTTTTTTAATGCCTTAGCTATTGCCTTTGCCAATTTCCCCTAGCCATAAACACATTAAATGATTCCCACTAGGACATGTTTGCCCAACATTCAACTTGTAATATGTGTCCCTTAATTGTGGTCTCATTTTTCCTTTATTAACTTTTATCACATGAACTTTTAACTAGTGGTTGTTACATGTACCCTTGGGAAGTCTTGTAGAAATTTGTTGCATGATCTTCAAAGCTTTGTAGTGCAAGTGACCCAATCTACACCTTCTCTACTTTAGTTCTCAAAGCAGCACTGTCTTCTATATCCAATTTATAGAGGTTCTTCACCTGAACCTCGAACCGCTTCACCTGTCCTAAGGCTATGTGACGAAGGAAAGCCTTTCCCTTGCTAAATATCACATCATAGCCACAATCCTCCAACATGGAAACTGAAACCAAATTCTTCTTCAAACCCGGAACGTACATGACATCATTTAATGTGAGAGGAGAACCAGAACCCCTCTAAAAGGTAAAAATACCGATGTTGGTCGCGCTATACCTCTTGTCATCTCCCATATCGATTTGCATATGGAGGTCCTTCTCCTCCAAGTCACTAAAGAACTCTTTGTTGCCAATCATATGGAATGAGGATCCACTATCCAAATACCACACACTACCCATTACTGATGTCACCATGCAAGCAATGAGGGTGAAATCCAGTTCGAATCATGAATCAAGAGCTTCAGCTACTGCTCCTCCTGAGGGATTATTACCGGACTTCTTGTGCAGACACTTTGTGGGATAGTTTCCTAGCTTATGACAATGAAAGAATTTAATATTTGACATGTCCTTCTTCTTGCCATCCTGACTCGAATCTGATTTGGAATGGAATGAATTCCCCTTCTCTTTCTTCGCCTTTCTAGCTAAGGAACAATTATCCTCATCATCATGCATGGATGAGGATCCATCCATGGTGTTCCACCGAATATCTTCTTGTACCAAGTTAGACCACAATCACTCCCACTCTGGTAGCTTCTCCCTCCCATTAACTGAGTCCTAGTAGTTGTGCCAACTCTTGGGAAGTCCTAGAAGTTCTAATCTCACCATATCATCTTCAACGACTATAACACTGACACTTCCCAGCTCATTCCAATACTGGGCGAACTTGGTCAAGTACTTTGGTATACTGTCTCCCTTCTCCATCTTGAGCTTTTTGAGCTTCTACTTCAGTTGCAGCTTCCTATTGTCACTATTCTTTTGAAATAGGTCAGTCAAGGCCTCCCACATTGCAAATGTAGTTCCCTTACCTTGGAGGTTTGAGACATTATGATCTCAAACTCCTTCTAGGATAATCCTTCTCCCCTTTGCCACACACTTTCTCCACTCTTCCAAATCCTAAGCATTAGCTGGCTTATGAACATCGTTGTTTATGAATTCCTTAAGCCGTTTGTCTTCCAACACTGCCTCCATCTTATCCTTCCAAGAAATATAGTTCGAACTACCCTCAAGGGAATATTCGAGTCTCAATCTATAGAACGACATCCTACTGATTCTGAAGTATGATACTGCAAATTCAATTTCTCCTACAAAATACAAACTTGTATTCTCCTCTTCTATAGTGATTTTAGCTCTGATATCATGTGGAAATTCCTTGTTGATTCAAATTGCAGAATGCAATATGCTAAAACAATTGACTTGAATCTACTCTACTCATAAGCAGAAATAATAATTGATCGATGAAATCACAAAGCATAAAAGAGAAAGAATTCAGTCACACATAACACAATAATCTTCTGGGGAAACCCACAACAAAAAACCCCTACTATCTGTATATTGCATTAATCAGAAAATATGAGAATATTACAATGCTTTGCTCAATCCTGAGCAATCTCTGCATAATCTCAATCTATCTCACTTCTTCACAAACAAGCTCCAGCCAATATTTAGCCAAATCTACTTCCTACCAATCTCATATTTCCTTGGGTAGTTTCCTAGGGAATTAACCCGTATTTAATTGGGAAATTCATCATCCATAACTGCAATCCATTAATAGGCATTCCTCTAATTTCATTAACCATCAGTTTAATTTAGATGATTTTACAACTGATAGTACATTGTTCCTGAACTCTAATCTCAACTAGATCTTTCTCTGATCTATTATGCATGAGTTAAATATGAGTGAATCTTCAGTTTACTGGTTGAGCAGTGCTGGTTACACCCCACTACATGATCTCCCACTAATTCCTCCATCAGTTGGAACTAGTTTACCTTATTTTAAATCAGTTAACTTGAATTAAAAAATTACAACTCAAAATAACTCAATTTGGGCCGCTAAAATTTAAGAACCACTCTACATGACTCTAGATAGACTCCCAACTCGAATTAAATGAGTCAACTAAGTAAAATTAACTTAGTTAACTAATACAAGTTTCTATGAGAATTATAATTACAATTTAATTCCTAATTTAATTCAAGGACAAAATTACATTAGGATTTTCTTGTTGCATTTTTCAACAATTCCCCCACACTAGTGGTGACTCAATTTCCACTTGTGGGTGGTGTGTGTGGCATCGACCAAACCTTTCATTTTCTTACTACTATGGTTCATGGTCTACAACTATCACCAACACTTAAATTATTTTTCGTTAAGTGTTCACTTTCTTTAATAATGCGGCGTAAATGCATTAATTCAAGTTGAAATAAATTCATCAATATTTACTTCATCAACATGTGTGATATCGCAACAACTAGTAATAACAATAGTACACACATTCATGAAGGGAGGGGCAACTTCCAATTAAGTCTGCCCAATTGCTTATAAAATATTCTGCAAATTTATTTACAAGTTTACAATGTTTTACAATTATGTGACAATTTGGCCTGACACACTAGTCTATGCAACCTACCATGTAGGCCTACCCACCTGTCTACACGTGTCACGTAACACTCCGCACTGCTCACCCGAATCTTGAACTAATCATGCAACCCATGAACAATTTTCATTCATATTGCCTGGGTCGTGCAGGCCACCTGGGTTATGCGTCCTACTCGGGTCGTGCAAGCCACCCGAGTCATGGAGGAACTTCGTTTGAAAAACTCGTGTCAAAATTTAATTAAGGGAACTTATTTCCAAACCCAAGTGCCGAAACTCATTTGACAACTCGTACCCAAACCTGTGTGTTGAAACTTGTTTCAAAATCTCATTTAAGATTTTCATTTAGAAAATTCGTTCAACCCAAACTCATGTCGGAAATTTGTCAGGACTTCGTTCTACCCGTCCATGTGGGAACATGCCTTGCCACACCCTTGCACGCTCTGCAGTTCACTCGAATGACCTGAATGCTTCAGACTCACTTTTCCTTCTAAAATTGGTTGAGATGATCCTTGAATGAGTGTTTTCCCAATGAATTATCAAATGACTCGTCTTTTCATTTCACCCGGACTACATGACATATTTTCTACCTCCGACCAACCCATGTAACTCGTTTCGTTCAACTTGTGTGACTCATTTGGTTGGACGCCCTCACATTCTTTCGCCCTCCAATGCCCTCGCACGACTTTGTCTGTTCATTCGAGTGGACTCCCTTCGACGCCCTCACATGACTTTTCCCATCTACACAGCCGATCACACTCGTCATCCGCATGCTCGTCTGCATGCCTTTAAATGAACTTGCCATCCACATGCCTTTAACTGAACTTCTCGACATGCGCCTTTAACCGAACTCGCCATCCTCACGCATTTCACCAAAAATTTTATCACGTGCCTTGATCCGAGCACGAGTCGGCTTTAACTGAACACACACGCCCATTGCTGCAATGTGCCCGCCACTACATCCGCATGCCCATCACACAAATCGAGCGCACCCGTACCTACATCATCGGTTTTTTTACTCTAGCGCCCACTGGTCGTCGTCACGGGCACTCGACGAACTCGATGCCCTAACAAGGATGGTGTCTCTTGTGACGAACACACTAGTCATGTTGTTGCAGTGGTTGTGCACAATTGCAGCCTAAGTAGTGAGTTCTGTCTTGCACTATTCTTTCTTTCTCAGTTAAGGGATTTGGAGAGTTTGAATGTCAACTCCAATTATTTTAAGGGCCAACCTATTCCCCACTAGCTAGGTGTGTTGAAGAAATTAACATACCTTAACCTCTTTAAAGCAGGATTTGAAGGCACCATTTCGCGGCAGCTGGGAAATCTCTCTAGGTTGACAGTGCTTGATTTCTATTCCTCTTCTTTTATGCTGAAAACTCCCAAACACTCATGGTTTACAAATCTCACAACCTTGAAACACTTTTCCCTTCATAGAGTTGATCTCTCAGCAACGTCTTCTGCATGGGGACGGTTAGTAAGTCCCCTTTCTCAGCTCAGGAACCTTTCATTGTTGAACTGTGGATAGATGGGTGCCATTCCCCCTTCCTTGCAAAACCTTACATCCCTAGAAATTATACATCTTTATATAACCCATTTCACACTGAATTCCCCAGTTGGTTAAGCAATATGACTAGTTTTATTTCCTTGCAGATGTCCAATTCAAGTATTAGCGGATATCTACCACTAGAACTCTCTCAGATGCCTCGCCTAAAAAGAATTTACTTAGAAAACAATTAGAATATCTAGCAATGTTTCTCATATTTTTCAGGGCTAGTGGAAGACCTTGACCCATTCTATAGGAAATCTATTGTTCTTGGCTCAGCGAGATTTGAAACACAACAATTTGAAGGGAAAGATTCCATTTTCATTAGGCCTTCTTTGCTCGCTTAATTTACTAGACATGGGATACGAAATTTTATGGGGATCAAACCCTATATCCGTATAATGCTTGTTGAAACTGACCAATATTAGTCTTTCTCACAATAGTTTGAATCGACCAATATCAGAGTCACACTTTCACAACGGGGACAATCTAAAATATCTTGACCTGTACAAGAACAAATTCTCCTTCAATATCACCTCCAAGTGGAACCCACCATTTCCGTTAGATGTGTTGAGATTATCTTCTTTTTAAGAACATAGATTTCCTCTTTTCATGAGGGCTCAAAATTCTATGACGACATTGGCTCTCTCTAATAATGCCCTCAAGGGACAAATATCTTCATGGTTATGGAATCTTCCCATGCTTGAGGAAATAAACCTTTCACATTATCACTTGGAAGGGCCAATACCACCTCGGTTGTATAACTCATTGACTTCATTGTTTGAGGAGGAGCTACGAGGTAATAAATTGAATGGCATCCTTCCCCATCTATCAAGTTATGTCATTGTCTTTCCTTGGGAACTTGACCTGTCAATTAATAAGATTACTCGTTCAGTCCCCCAAGAATTATGCACAATGTTACATGCTTCAAATATCTTATCTTTAGCATCAAATAAGTTAGAAATTACTGCTTGCATTTGTGAGCAAACAGAGCATCTAGAAGCTCTGGATCTTTTGGACAACCTGTTATCAGGAAAACTAGCACCCAAATATTGTTATCTGGAAAAATACCATCCCATTTAGGTGATTGCTCTTTTCTCAAGGTATTGAATCTAGCACATAATAAATTCCATGGACAAATACTGATGGAACTGGAAAAGTTGAAGAATCTTTAGGTACTACACATAAATAGTAACAGGTTAAGTGGAAATATTCATGAATCTCTACAAAATTGTAAAAATTAGTAATTTTCGATTTGAGTAGAAATAGTGTCTCAGGAAAAGTGTTTGAATGGATTTCGTGGGTTCTAGTTCCTAGAATTCATTTCTATCATTTGCCCACATTAAAAAGTGATTTCTATGCAACCTTCTTTTCTAGTGAATTTCTCTTTTCTTGGCATTGATCTCTATGGTATTTTAATTTTCATCTATTTTCAAATTTCACCAAGTGGCCCTTTCATTTCTACAAGCCCAAAAAATGAGTATCCAATTTTATTTGGGTTTCGATGTGTTCTCCTTTTAAATTTTGGTTTCAATAATTTCTACGATATTGTGCTTTGGTAGTATTATTATTTTGTTTATGGAGTTGTATTTTATTTTTGTTGGTTGTAGGTTTGAACTTGGTCAAAGTGGCTCGATTTTGATGATGTTATATTCAAACATATTTATTCTTGAATTGTAAAGAATGAAATCTATAGGGAAGCACAAAAGATCCGTCAAGCTCTTCTGAAAAGCCTATGTAATGCAATAAAACCCCTCTTCTCAATGACTTCCAAGGTGCATGAAAATTAACAACATTGTACCTCACAAAATGAAACAATAATGGGTATCTTAATTTAACATAAGAAAAGAATAGACTCTCTAGAAGTAGAATATAGAATGCTACAAAATATAGTCATGAAGGTTAATAATGGTCCACATTATATAGCTTCAAATCATAAAGTATCAATTAACTCAAATCATAAAATATCAATTAACTCACTTTAAGAAGATTTTAAGGAAAATGAAACAATGCACCAACTAAAAAATGATATAGACACAAAATGACATAGCTCTCATAACTCTCCTCCGTTGAATGGAGGTTGAGAGGAAGCTATCAAGGTTTGGAGGAAGCTATAAGTGTTTGGCATTATGTGTTAATTTCTATTTTTCTTAAAGTAAACTAGAATATGTGTTTTTTCAAGAAGTATACCTTCACAGACACTTCAGATGTAATATCTAGAGATCCTTTAAAACTTTTCTATGTGGATGGTGAAAACTCTCAAATTTATAGACTTATTTTTAGCTATGCTACAATGCTTTTTGATATAATTTTTATCAATTTTAATTTAAAATTGTTGGTAATTTGTATGTCATACACCTACCTTATAATGTTGTAGTGAAGAAAAAAGTAATCGAAGAATATTCCAATGTTATAGTGAAGTAGAGAATAATGTAGTGCCATACCAGAAAAGAAAAGGAAGAAGCTATCAGTGCTTTTGAGTTACTAAGCTAGTAAAAATTAAAAACACAAATGTTTTATAGTTTTAGTTATGTCTATTTATTTAGTTCTAGGAGGAAGAAAACATAAGAGTTAATTTTGATTTTTATATTATGAAAATTTTCCCAAATATTATCAAAGTATATAATAATATGTATTGTAACCATTTAATTGTTAAATAACATATTGAATGAACTTTTAAAAATGGAGTTTTCTTTAGTTTAAAAGTTTTTTCTACACTATTATATTTATATAATATGTTTATAACTAATTTATTTTTAATGTTTTACATCTTTTCATAAATCAATATAAAAAAGATGTTCTATACTTTTACATTTTAATTTTTTTAATACAAATATAAAAAAATAAATAAAAACCAATTATAACATATATAATAACTAAAATACAAATCGGTCTTTATAATCTATTTTTTTCGAAGGGGCGATTTCTCAGTGGTCTTGTGGCTAGTCAGAATGTCAGAGCCATGTGGGATGGTGTGACATCCTATCCACAGTCCAAAGATTCTCTTTCAACCTTCTCTATTTGCCTCGCTCACGATTCTGCAATTTAGGATTTGGTCTTTGGAGGAGGGATTCTCGGAGCTTAGAGGGGGAAGATGGAAGAATGTTACGGAAATGTTGAAGCCTTTATCGAGCTCGATCTTGACCCACATGATATTTTGGCAGTGTGGGGATTGGAGCCCACTTAGTAGAACCTGGAAAAGAGCCCACTTAGTAGAACCTGGAAAAGATAGTTTTTCCCGCTGGATTGTGGCCTTGAATTTCTGGATGTGGCATCAACTTTGATGGTGTTGGATAGAGATGAGGGCTTCTCGGTGGCGCAAGAGGTGGAACCTCACTTTGACAATCTTGGGGAGCAACTTCTGAGGGATGAAATTTCTTTTGGTTTTCTGAAATGGTGCAGAGAGATGAGTTCTCTTTGTTTTGTTTAGAGCAAGGTATCTTAAAGGCACGACCTCTTTATTCTTTAGAAGGAAAGAAATCCTTAACCGTCGAAGAAATAAAAAACCTTGTTTGTTGTGGTGGATACAACAACCTTAGTGCAAATGTTATCCTGGCTGCCACTTTTCATGTTCTCTCAAAACCCTCATTTTCTCTAGGTTTGGAGGTTTGGTGTTCTCAGCAGTCAAGAGGGCTCAAAGGCATAATCCATAACCATGTCAAGGTAAGATATAATACATTCAATCCTTTTTCTCCTTCATGGGTAGGGTCAATATCCAATGTTTTATCTTCAGGCATCGAGGCTTTTTCACTTTGTGAGGAAATGGAAAGAAATAACTCAATGCAGCTAAGCTCCCAAATCCTTGAGATGTTTTCCTCTACTAGATTTTTTGAGAGGGGAGTTTCAGTTATCTATGGCTGGGAAAATTCAAGATGGTCAGGGAAAAATCAATTTTGGCCTCAGGGAGGAGGCTCTACTAAGAGGGTCGGTAGGAAATCCATCGCGTTTTGGGTTAAGGTATGTCTTGAAAAAATATTTAGAGAAATTGAGAGGGGGGAATTTGCCTAGTTGTGAGGTGTTGAGGGAGGACATCTCAAAAGAGCATAAAAAAGGGAGGTTTTTTTCGTTAGAAGGTTTCATAGAGGAAGGGTTGGTTGATCCTCGGAATATCAATTCGAGGAGGTTAGAATATCCAGATATGGGCCATGCAGGGTGCAAGCCTTGTCGACAGGTGGTGGATAGGGCCATTGGAACTAAGGAAGGGGAAGGTATTAAGGAGGGAGTGAAATGAAAAAGAAGAAGGAAGTTCATATGGACCAAGTCGAATGACAAGAACCTAGTGTTAGGGGTAGATATGCAACTAGATTCATCCATGGAGGTGGAAGAGCACATTTTGCTTGGGAGGGCAATGAGAAGACACTTTAAAGCAAAAGAAATAGATGGGTGGATATAGGCATCATGGGTTGATACTCCAGGGAGAGAAACCGAGGTAATTATCCTTGCAAGGGGTTGGTTCATGTTGCAATTTGGGTCAGCAGAAGCAGTTATTTGGGGCTTGGCATGGAACTAGAGTATAGATTCATACCCAGTCCTATTAAAAATATGGAACCCTCTCCTTGACGTGAGGAGGGAGCATGTGAAAGAGGTACCTGTTTGGGTAAGATTACCAACTCTTTCCCCTTAGCTCTAGAAAAAATATGTGTTTCAACCAATTGAGAATAAATTGGGGGTTTTCCTGGAGGTTGATTTGTCTTTTAAGACATCCATAACTAGAAATATTGCTAGGATCCTTGTCAAATTAGATCTCAAAGAGGGGTTGTCGCCCGACATTATGCTCAATTTCAAAGGATGCAGTTATAGCCATCAATTTGACTATGAGGATTTACCCTTATGTTGTTGTTGATGTCTTACTCAGGGACATTTGGTTTGATATTTCCCTCTAGTTTCTATGGGAATCAATAAATCAAGCTCTCAGTTTGAGAGAAAACACAAAAGTAGTCGGTAGTCAGGATCCCAAGATATTTGTCAAAAGGCCCCCACTTAGGATGAATTTGAGGAATGTCGGGCTCAACAGGGAGAAAAGATGGTGTTGGGAAGTGGTTCAGGGGTAGGAGGCAAATCAGATAACTAGTAGGCTTTGTGTGAGTCAACCACACGTGAAGAAAAATCCTCTCCTCCTTTGGGTATTTCTGAACCTTTCTCTCCCTATTCAAATTAGTGTTTGAATGTCAATCCTCCTGCGGTCTTGGTGCTTGGTCCTTCTAGGGTTGTTGTTGCATGCACTTGTATATTATCCTCAATGGTTTTGTCTCTTAGGTTTATTGATGAAATTATCATATTTTCCTCATCGACTCCTACCCCCTCAACCTTTGCAACTGTGTCAGGTCCTAATCCTATTATGGACCCTCCCTATAATATAAGCCCCATGGTTCCAAAAGAGGGCCCATCTGCTTGTATGGGAGGCTTGGGCCCTCTCCCAACCATTCTAGGGAATGGGAAATCCAAAAGTAGAAAATCACATCTCTCGAAGGCACAAATGAAATCTCAATTAGATTATGTTGAAGCAAAACATAAATCCCTCGAAGGGGTGCTTAGAGCAATGTAGACCCTAGCCCGAGTTTCCTCATGATTTCTCTCTCTTTCAATTGCATGGGTTTTGTTAGTTCCTGAATAAAACTAGCATTGAAAAGGTTTATTTCATCCTTGGGGCCTGATATCATCATGCTTCAGGAAACTATGGGGCAAGGTGACCAAAAATTGAAACTTTGGTTAAGATGTTCCAAAGCTGGTTCTTTTTCTCTCTATATGTGAGAGGTCGATTTGTGGGATTAGCTATGGGAATAAATATGAAATCTATTAAAATCCCAAGCACTTTGTGCTCAAAGAATATCCTAGGGATAAACATCTTTTCAACTGACCTGAATATGGACTTGAGAGTAATAAACATTTATGGTTGATTATAACAGTTTGTGGTCATCTTCGAACCATTATCAGGGACCAATTCCACCAACAAAATACTTCAACTTGTAGCCATGTTTGGAACTAATCCAGGAATTGCTTCAAGCTTTAGTTCTAGAGTCCGTGGTCAACCTTAAACCTCCACATGTAGAGAACTCAATTTTTTCCACTTCATTTGGTTTGTGGTTTTTAGTCTTCCATAAAAAACCTTCTACTCAATTTGGTTTGTGTCCTTCCTTAAACCACCATTTCAGAGAGCATATTCAAATATATTTTCACTTTAGCTCTCTTCTTGGACTCATATATACCCATTCACATTAAGAGGGGGAATGTTGGAAAGCGGAATTCACGCATGTATAACAATCATTTATTAACACATGTTGCAATAAAATATAGATCAAACCTCAAGTGAAATGAAGAGATATGAAAGGATACAATCCCATCATTCCTAAACGGTAGAATTAATCTCCATCCTATCAATCAAATCCTTCATTGGAGTGTTTTGTTGGTGAGGTGGGATAATGAAGTAGTCAATGGAGGGGTTTTGTAGTGGTTTCTAAAACATCATCAATTGTCTTGGAACTAACATGGCAAGACCTTTTTTTAATATTGTATCATTTAGATTTGATCTAAACTTAATCAATATATGCCAAGTACTTCTAGTGGATAATAATCAATGTGCATTGGTTCTTTGATTTTGCTTGGGCTCTAGTTCCTATAATTCATCTATGTAATTACCCTTGCATTAAAGGTTGATCTCTATGCAACATTCTTTTCTAGTGACTTTCTCATTTCTTGGCATTTATCTCTCTAGTATTTTAAGTTTCATTTATTTTCAAATTCAACCTTGTGGTTCTTTGATTTCTAGAAATACAAGAAATGAGTTTCCATGTTTATTTCAGGCTATATGTGTTTTCCTTTTAAATTTTTGTTTTAAGAATTTCGAGCAGTAAGTAATGTTTCTTAGTTTATGGAGTTTGGCTCTTTTTTCTTTTTGGGTTGTAAGTACTTCATTTTGATTATATTATATTCAAACATCTCTATTCTTAGCGTATAAAAAATAGATTTTACAGGGAAGCACAAGAGATCTGCCAAGCACTTCACTAGCATGAAAAAAATTTCTTCTAAATGACTTTCAAGATACACGTAAATGAACGTTATGCCTCATAAAATTAAAAAATAATGGGTTTCTTAGTTCAACATAAGCAAAAAATTAAAATATTTAGAAATAGAATGTAACATGTTATGAAATATGGTTATTAAACTCAATAACGGTTCACATTTCATAGCTTCAAACCATAGAATAATAGTTAAAAGGAAAGGTAGAAAATGCATAAAAAATGATATAGACTTTGAATAACATCACTCTCATTTTTTGAATATTTTGGAAAGAAACTATCAAACACAATGAAAGCTATTAGTAATTATGTTTTTTATAATTTTATTGTTTCCTATATAAACTTATATATATAATATATTATTATATATATATATAATATATATATATATATATACACACACACACCTTCAAAGGACAATTAGATGTAATAATCAAAATCGTTGGGAAATTTTTCTCAATAGATTATGAAAACTCTCTCAAATTTATATAATATTTCATATTAATATTTTTTTATGTTTATTTTAGCTATGGTGCAATGCTTTTTACTATAATCTTTATCAATTTCTATTAAAACATGTTTATAGAGGTATGGCTACATCCACCTTGCAATTATGTAATAGAAGATAAGGTGGAACATATGGAAATTACAGTGATATAGTGGAGTAAAGAATATTGCAATGTTATAGTGGAATAAAGAATAATGTAATATTATGCTAGACTAGAGAATAGTATACCTGGCTAAGGATTAAGTTTTTGGTGATCTTAAGTAAGTAGAAATGAAAAAAAAACATAAATGAATTATAGTTTTATTTATATTTAGAGTTATTTAATGTTAAGTTGATTTTAAAAACAAAATGGATTATATTTTGTTTTTATTTTACTAAAATTAATTGCCGCTAAAATTTTATTACTATTAAGCAATCTTGTTAAAGTATAGAGTACTTTATATTGTAATCATTTAGCTATTAAATAATACATTAAGTGCATAATTATTTAGTTGAATAATACATTGTGTGATTTTTGAAATGTGAGATTTTTGCTTATAAAAAATTTCCCCTAAAATATCATATTACTAGTAATTTCATGTATATTTAATGTATTTTGTTTTTAATTTTATACTTTTTATAAACTATATGAAAAACATATTCCTTCCTTTATTTATTTTAATTTTTTAAATATACTTATATATATATATATAATATATAATGTTTTTATAGAAACAATTTTATTCGAAATAATGAAATTAAAATTACATTTTGAAATCACTGCAAACTAAATAGTTATAAAAATGATTCAAGCCCAAATAGTTAGAAATTCAATCATTGATGGATCTTTGGAACATCGTGTATGAATGATAGTTGAAATATGAGTGTATGCATGATAGTTGAAATATCATTCATATGTTGTAATTATTTGTTTTAAATTTTTTATATAAGATATTAAAAAATAGATTCTATTTTATTTTCAGATTTTCATTTTTTTTTAAATGATAATATATATATATATATATATCAGATTTTAAATTTTAAATTACATATTAAAAAATATTTAACATAAATGATTTTTTACTTTTCAGATTTTTTTTTAATTACATATATAAAACAAATTATTTTTATAATAATAATATTTCAAAAAAAACTAAATAATGATTTGATTAAATAAGAAAATAAAATCTAACAATTTTAACTTTATAAATCCTACAAAATTTAAATCAAAGACCCACTTTAAAAAAAATATATATTTATACTATAATAAACATATTTTTTTTAAAATTTTTTATTTTTTTAATTATAATTATCAAAATTACTTTATAATAATAATAAATAAATAAATCCTTAAATCTTAAATATAAATCACACAAAATTTTAAATCACGTCCAACTTTATAAAATAATAATAAAGTTGCACTTTTGATTGATGGCAACTAAATAATTAAAATTCGAATCAACGATGGATCGTTGGAAATATCATCTTCTTTTATAATTTATACTCTCCATTTACTTTTCATAAATAAGTGGTTTCGATTTTGTTTCTAATAAAATAATTTATTATTTACCCATTACATTAGCTTTGAAGAGAGTTGGTCTTTTAGTGAAAAACTAAAGGGTTCGATTTTAATTAGTGCTCTTAAACCAGATAATTCATGAGAGGATCATAGAAATTAAGTATAACCATTTGAAGAGAAAGATTCCATTTTCATCGGGCCGTCCCCACTCGCTCACTGTACTAGACCTGTGTTACAACCTTTTATCGGGATCAATCCCTATCTCCCTACGAGGCTGGTCTAAACTAACCAATATCAGTGTTAGTCATAACAGTTTGAGCAGATAGAGTGGGTGTGTTTACATCATCAAGGGACCTAGCCTTGAGACAAAGTAGAACAATTTTCAATAATATTTAAAAAAGTTGATTCTAGAAGTATATTATCTGATATTGTTTTTAATGTGAATCTTGAAATCCATATCAAATCAACATGTGAATTTTGTAAACCATATATAGATAAATGCAAAAAGAAAAGAGAATTTTTTATGATGATCAAATGGTTGATCTTTATATCAATATCTTATATTGACATACATTCCACATCATGTACCAAACAAGAATCAATATTCCATAGAATGCTTTTTTTTTTTGCAATTTTTTACTTTTTTTTTCTAAAATCTTGCAATCAATTCAGAGAAAAATCAATTCAGAGAAAATACTTCGATCTTTTGTATCTTCCCTCTCTCCATGGTCACCACCCTCCATGATAGAAATTATGAAGACTTTATCAAAGAGCTTGTTGATTGTACTATAAAACACATAAATTTATACAAATCCGAGTGGGTAAATCTATAGAGGTTTTAGGGACCATCATTAACTTCCTTCCTATATAATTCCGTTGGTATGGTTGACTCCCCACCATCATATGATTAGGCATGATTATTATTCTAACATCTCCGTTTAATCACAACCTATACTTTAACTTGCTAGCTGGTCTAGGTCTCAACTATGCTTACAACAAAACATTTCATTTTTTCCTTCTTGTTAAAGAGTCCATGCTTGTTCATTTGTTGATGTAGTTTCTTTCTTTCTTTCATTATGAGCTCCTTCAACTGCTATTTTCTTATGTACTTAACATCAACAAGCTCTTCAGGATTGGGAACATATCAAACAAAGTAATCCAATTCAAGTTCTCCCCACTTTCCATGAGAAGCCACCAGAGGAGCCACCAAAATGCAATCATCTTCGAACATTAGCAGCCTCTGAATAACATCCATGGTTGTATCCTCCACTGTCGCAACCATCTTAGAAGCGGATCCAATCAAATTTGTAACAATTTGGTTCCGAGAGAAGCAAGTTTTTCTTTCAATGATTACAAGGACATGTGGAATAAACTGCACCTCCGAAGATTCATGGTTATTAATAAAACCATATGTTTATCAAATAATTCTTCAGACTCAAAAATACTACCAGAATAAAAAAATATCATGCGGCCCCAAAAATACTTCCAAATGGACTCTTTAAAAAAACATCATAAAAAGATTGCTATCAAACATTATTCCATTAATTTCTCAGCTTTCTAATACACGTCCACTGATTCTAATCTTCCTCACCCACTATGCAAACTAAGTTCTTCACACATATCGACAACATCTCTCTTGCAATAAAATCATGTCACGCTCAACTCCACACACAAACTTCGCTCCACACACAGACTTCACTTCACATGAACATACCACTGAAACCCAAATCGAAGATGCCTTTCAAAAAAATTGGCACTCCGCTACACATGCATTAGTCAAACGCTGCAGCTTGATGATCAACAGATCATCCCACACGGTCAGCTCTCCAACTCAAACTTGGCATTACACACACGTCCTTCATCAAGCTCGTGCACTTTAATAGAAATCACTGGGGGTACCCAACTTTCTCGGTTCTCAGGCCGAATTCGTCCACATTTCATAAATTCTCACTTCCTTGCAGTGGCTCCATAGGATTTCAATAGACATCCACACAATGCAAACTCACGTTCATTCAAAGGATTTCAATACTGCTTTGTTTTTCAATAGAAGATATATCCACACGACCAACAAACATAAAGAATGGCCCAATATAATTCCTTAAAACTTTATTTTAAAGCAAAGACTTCAAACACACTTTTCCTGACTTTAGAAACAAAGGTTCTCTCGGGGCTTGGCTCCTTCCACAATGCGTGGAACTCATACACTTCATTTGTTCTAGTGATTCACCGTTTATACTTTCCACACTGCTCAACTTAACGGCAAGTTGCAACCACAACAGTGGTCACTTTACACCACTCAAGAGCAACAATCAGCAATTGCAAATTGCTCCACAGGACAAACTCCACTGCGCTGCAATCTTTCTATCACAGCCTCTACCGGGCACAGACCCACATAGTCAACACTGTCCAGAGCCGAATACTCCAGCGCTAGCTTTCATTTACGGCTTCACACTCAGCCTTCACACACACAGGAGGTCAACAGGTTGGTTGGAAACTACACTCTTTCACACTCTTGAATTTGCGGCTCTATAGTGCCTCGCAACAATTCAACAAAGATGCTACCACACTCCACAATCTTTCTGTGGTCAAAGCTCAGCTTAATATGCCAACAACACTCACAAAGAGCTTCACACCAAATTTCAACGCTCTACGCACTAATAGATGCTCCGCACTCTTTTCACCGAGAACTCACGGCTCTGGACTCACATGTTGAGCCGAAAACCTCGGTTCCAATATCATGACAGAAACTATGAAGACTCTATCAAAGAGTTTGTCAATTGTATTACAAAACACACAAATTTATACAAAACCCAACCAGTAAATCTAGGTTTTACGGACGGTATACGATCAAACGTGATTATTATTCTAAGATCTGAGGTAATTATTATTCTAAGAGTACGTGCTTTTACTTCAACTCACTTAACTAGCATCCAAAAATACCTTAAACGTTACGGTCTCAAACATACTAATAATTTCTATGATTAAGGGAATTTGAAAGAGTACTATCCAACACCATTTCCATCCAAACATAAATATGGTTCAAACAAAGACTTCAAACCATAAATATTATTGTATCGTAATAAGTCAAGAACATACAAATAAATGGAAATTTTCACTTCAACTCACTTAACTAGCATCCAAAAAGACATTAAACGTTACGGTTTCCAACATACCAGTAATTTCTATGATAAAGGGAATTTGAAAGAGTACTAAATCATAATGAAAAAGTTACTACAAAACTATGGCACGTTGCTAACATGCCAGCGGCCACTATACAACACCACTTCTATCCAAACCTAAATATGATTCAAAGACTTCAAACTATAAACATCAATGGATGGTAATAAGCGAAGAACATACAAATAAATGGAAAATATTTATGCAGACATTGAAATCATATATTCCTTCATTTGCACAATAGATTTGAAGATATGCTGTACTACTTTAAAAATAGCATTGGCCAAAAAGATCTTGTAACAATAATGGTTGAATTCAAAAGCTCCAACTGCTTAAATAAAATACATAGACTGACTAATCCACGACTGCTATGCTCATGCTAAGCAGCATAACCTTAGAGGGAACTCCACGGGATTCATCAACGTTGAAGCCCGGAGATTAGATCTAAATTTCATTTTCTACAAAAACGAAACACAAAAGGTCGCCATAAGCATATTGTTTTAATCTTCGCAGCAAATGCAGAAGGCTAGTTTGTATGATTTCACTAAATAACTGTTTTAATCTTAACAACAAATGCAGAAAGCCAGCTTGTACAATTTAGCTAAATAAATGGGAGTCGTCTAACGAGGCAGAGGAATTGCTCGGACGGTTAAAAGTGGCCAAAATTTGGGAAAAAAAAGTCAAAAAATATTGTAAACACAGTGTTTGAATCGCGTTTTTGATGGTAGAAATGGATTCAGCACCATCAAAAACGTGTAAGACACCTAAAAATTTTAAGTTTAACAACTATAACTTGGATTTACAAAAATCCTTGCTGGATTTTCTCTAAATATGACCGGAATTTCCATAACTTTCTGGGCAATTCCTCCGGCTAGTTAGACTACTGCAGATAAATGTTTTAATTTTCGCAACTGGCTATAATTCCTGATATAGTCAGAAACAGAAAAATATTTCATTTTAGAATGAAGTTATGCAGATATGCTGGCAGTTAGCTATTGGGATAATCTATTTAGTGAGGGGTTTGTTGGGAGCATTTATTTTGAAGCTTCACAGAAAAAAGCCGAATACATCAAACAGATGAAGAAGCAATCTCCCATAAGCTATTTTTAACTTGGTAGACTTTAAAATAATTTCTTTCTTTCTTTCTTCAAATATTCAAAACAATCACAACTTCCAAATATTCAAAACAATCACAACTTCAATCCCAACTTTATGGGTTTTTAGATATCACAGTGGATAATTTTTAGAAAATTTACAACCCAACATTTAGCCATGAACCAAAAAAATCTATCCATTTGCGTGAATGTTCCTCGTCGTTTGAAAGTATAAAAACTAAATAATAGCACTCGAATTTTGTTTACAAAAACTACTCTGCAACGGTTGAATTTAAACTGATTGCAGATTTCGAAATATTTTGAAATCTATTCATTTACATTTATTTACATGAACGTTTTTAGCAGTTTGAAACTATAAAAAATATTTATTGAATCTTATGTGCAAGGACTGCTTTACAACTGTTCAATTTAAATTGATTGCAGATTTCCAAATATTTTGGAATATGATAACCAAAATTAATTTTAACCTTATTCATAAACTTCTAGAAAATTTCCGAAATCTACACTATATAGTTATTCATATATTCTATAAAATTTCCGAAATGCACGATAGAGAATATAGATAAAAACTGCTCACCTGATGCTTGATCGCTGCAGTTTCTCAGGAGAACCGCACAGCTCCTGGTTACCAGAGAACGAGGATACCCCAAATGTGTCCAAATGTCCACCATATGGAATACTCACTTAATTAATTTGAGATGACTTGCACATCTCTAAAGCTTTAAGTTCCGGAGTACCATCTCCCTAGTGTCTGTGATACGGATGTCTGTGATACGGATTGGAGGAAGAAAAATGGTGGCCCTGAGGTTCTCAAACTCAATCTCATTGATGCTCCATGCCTTTATTTAAATATGATCCCAACATTTCTTAATTCTATTGCAGAGGGATTATTTTGGCGTCATCCCTGCTTTGGTTTTGTCTTTGAACTTTACAATGCATTGCTTTCCACAACAGATGACAGACTCATGCTCTTTCAAAGGTGGAGATGCAATTGCAGTGTGCAAGAAACCCAAAAGATGATGATGATGACACGACCATTGCTTTATATGATTTTTTTTTGAAGTTCCAAAATCCTCTCCAAAGGAAAAAAAAAAAAAGGCAACATACCATCCCCACCCCAATTCCCGCCAGAGAAAAAAACAACCTACCATCCCCATGAACTACGCGAAATATTACAAACAAGTTAAACCATATTACCTGCAGTAAATTCGAAGACAACCACCATTGTCATGACGGACCACACAGTCATACCCCACGTCACTGTTTCAAACAATGGATTCATGAAATATAAGAGGGAGACCAGAACAAGTGCGATTCCGACCTTTATAGAATGCAAAATTCTCCTTGGATCCTCTGCTCCAAGCCTCCAAATCATCTTGCACATTGAATTAAAACTGGATTGCCAGCCGCCTAATACATGTAGGATTTTCTAAAGCGCTCTATTATGCTCCATGGGGACTTTGGGAATTTTCAATTTCCACTCTAGGTTACATACCTTGACCTTCGCCTCAGCCATGGAAACCGCTGAGCGATGATGAATTTCTCCTCTTGCAGAGTTTAAGCAGGCTATGTCTTATACAATTTTAGAGAATATGGGTGAAGTGGACCAGGACCCTATTCTGTGAATGCACTATTAACCCATTGGTCTCAACAAACTAGACGGCGACACTTGCACTCATCCTCCAGAGTTGCGGATGAGTGCTATGACCCTATTTTTGGGGAAAATAAGCTTGACAATGCTGCAAAAGATGTACGGAGCGACCTTTTGATAATTGGAAATCAAATCCCTTTCATCGTTCTCCTAAAGCTACTACAGTTGGAGCTGATCAACCCGACTGTTGATGTTCAGGATAAACTTATGGGTTTGTCAAAAGTTATATTGGATTGGTTCAACCCCTTGGAAAAAACAGAACATCATATAAAGCAATGGTAGTGTCATCATCATCATCTTTTGGGTTTCTTGCACACTGCAATTGTATCTCCACCTTTGAAAGAGCATGAGTCTGTCATCTGCATGGACTTTTGTGGAAAACAGTGCATTGTAAAGCTCAAAGAGAAAAGCAAAGCAGGGAATGAGGCCAAAATAATCCCTCACGCAATAGAACTAAGAAATGCTGGGATCAGATTTAAATCAAGGTAGTGAGGCATCAATGAGATTGAGTTTGAAAAGCTCAGAGCCACCATTTTTCTTCCCCCAATCCGTATCACAGACACCACAGAGATAGTACTCTGGAACTTAATCGCTTTTGAGATGTGCAAGCCATCTCAAATTAATTACGAGGGTACCCCAAATGTCCACCAAATGTCCAAAGCGCCAAGGAAGCTAAGTTTTGCAAGTGCAGCAGGTATTCTTCCCTATAACTGGTTGCATGACATATCTAAACTTTCTAAATTTACCATTCTCCCAATTTCTTCTGGAATGTTTCCCATAAGATGATTATGGGACAGATTCAAAGTCTGCTGACCCCGCAGATCTCCAATTTCCACGGGGATGTCACCAGAAAGGATGTTTGCCGAGAGATCCAGAGAAGTCACAGACGTGAGGAAGAATTCATACGCCATTTCCTGACCCTTGTCAGTCACGTTAACTACATCTTTATAGTACTTTCCATACCTCAGCTCAGGCTTAACGGGTCTGTACTTGGGGAAATTTTTGTCGATCATTACTGATGTGTTTGAAAGATGTGGCAGTATAGTCCTGACAGACGGTTCATTCCTAGATCAAGAATTTGGACCTGCTGAAGGTATCCAATTTGGATGGGTATTCTACCTTCCAAATTGCTTGACCTGAGAACAAGTATGCGGAGTTCAGAAAGATCCACAATCCATTCGGGCACTTTGCCTGAAAGCCTGTTTCTACTCAAATCCAGAATTTCTATTTTTTCACAATTTTGCAGAGACTCAGGAATATTTCCACTTAAATTGTTACTATTGATGTGCAGTACCTGAAGTTTCTTCAATTTTTCCAGTTCCATCGATATCGGTCCATGGAATTTATTACGTGCTAGATTCAATACCTTGAGAAAAGAGCAGTCACCTAAATGGGAAGGCAGGTTGCTAGATAACATGTTGCCCGAAAGATCCAGAACCTCTAGATGCTCTGTTTGCTCATAAAGGCAAGAAGGAATTTGACCCTCTAGTTTATTTGAGGCTAAAGATAAGAAGTTTGAGGCATGCAACATCATGCAGAATCCTTGGGGGACTGAACCAGTAATGTTATTAATTGACAGATCAAGTTCCCAAGGAAAGGCAGCCACCGAACTTGATAGATGGCGAAGGCTGCCATTCAACTGATTACCTCGCAGCCCCACCTCCTTCAATGAAGTCGACGAGTTATACAACTGAGATGGTATTGGCCCTTCCAACTGATTGTACGAAAGGTCTATTTGCTCAAGCATGGGAAGATTCCAGAACCATGAAGGAATACTTGAGGGCGTTCATAGATATAGCCAATGTCGTCATAGAATTTTGAGCCCTCAGGAAAAGAGGAAAGCTCTGTACTTCACAATAAGATAATCTCAACACATCTAACTGAAATGGTGGGTTCCAGTTGGAGGTGATATTGAAGGACAATTTGTTCTTGTACAGGTCAAGATATTTTAGATTCTTCAGACTGTGAAAGTGTGTCTCTAAGATCGGTCCGCTCAAACTGTTGTGAAGAAAGACTAATATTGGTCAGTTTAGACAACCATCCTAGGGAAATAGGGATTGATCCCAATAAAAGGTTGTAGCCCAGGTCTGTTACAGTAAGCGAGCGGCAAGGATCCCTATAGAAGATGGCAAGGATCCCTTCAAACTATTGTTTTCCATACGGAAAAGGGTCAGGGTCTTCCACTGGCCCTGAAAAATCTGAGAAACATTGCCAGAAATTCTATTGTTGTCCAAGTTAATTCTTTTTAGGCGAGGTATCTGAGAGAGTTCAAACGGAAGAGATCCGCTGAGACTTGAATTGGACATCTGCAAGGAAATCAAACTAGTCATATTGCTTAACCAACTGGGGAATTCACTGTGAAATGGGTTGCTATCAAGATGTAGAATTTCTATGGATGTAAGGTTTTGCAGCGAAGGGAGAATGGCACCCGTCAGGCCACAGTTCGACAATGAAAGGTTCCTGAGCTGAGAAAGGCGACCTACTGACCGTCCCCATGCGGAAGACATCGCTGAGAGGTCGACTCTGTCAAGGGAAAGGTGTTTCAAGGCTGTGAGATTTGTAAGCCATGAGTGGTCGGGACTTTGCAGAGTAAAAGCAGAGGAATGGTGCCTGAAAATCCCGCTTTAGAGAGGTTAAGGTGTGTTAATTTCTTCAACAGGCCCAGCTCTTGGGGAATAGGTTGGCCCTTAAAATTATCGGAGGCGACATTCAAACTCTCCAAATCCCTTAATTGAGAAAGAAAGAATAGTGCAGGACGGAACTCACCATTCAGACTGCAATTATGCACATCCACACCAACCACATGACCGGTCCGTCCGTCGCAAGACGCGCCATCCCACTCGCAACAGTTAATTGAAGCAATATTCCATGAAGCCAATCGTCCAACAGAATCATGTAGATGGTTTTTAAAATTCAAGAGAGAATGAATTTCTTGATTCAAACAACCAGTGTCGCAGTAAACAGACTTCAATATAACCAGGAAAATTATGCAACAAATGAACACCCAGGTAACAAAACTCAACAATCTCTTTCGCATGATACCTATCAGACGCATTCTTGTTTCAAGGGTTTGGTTTCAAGGGTTTGCTTCTACAGTGCTGCAGGTTGCCTATTTTCGACATCATAATCATTTTTTTCTGGGCGCCGGGATGATGGGTCCTCAACTATCTGCTTTAACAACACTAATTAAGATTGTAGTCTTTTATTCTTCACGAAAAGTCGAACGCTTTTATTCTTCACGAAAAAGCATCTTCAAAGAGAATGTATCAGTGAATAAAAAATTATTTTATTAACCAAAAAAAAATGGGCTTATTTATAAAAATAATAACAGTATTATAATTACATTAAAGTTCACATAAACATTATTATATAATAAATATTAAAATTTTTACTTTTAAATAGTTTAGTCTAAATATCAAAATTTTTACTTTTAAATAGTTTAGTCTAAAGAATTCAGTTCAGAAAATAATGGAAATTTCGGCAAGATTATGACAAAATTCAGCAGAAATTATTTAAAATCTTAGTTACAGCTGTGAATTTCAATGTTTTGAGTGCATTAGGGGTTCTTGATGGTACTGAACTCATTTCAACCTTCACAATACAATTCAAACACTGGAGCATTCTGATTTTTTGAATTTTTTTCCCCTGATTCCCACAAGAAATATGTCATACAAGGGAATTTGTGACGTCCATAGACAACTCCCTAGACTCTTAAACATTCATGTAGAAATCACTATATAATAAACATCAAAACACTTACTTCAAAACACCCTTCACATTGCTAAAATAAAATAAAAATCATAAAATCTAACTAAATTATAATATTAATGTCAATTTAAATTTTATTATTAATTATAAAAAGAATAATATATTACGTAAAACATATATATAAATGGTTAACAAACATTCATATAAGCATTACAATATAATAAACATCAAAACATTTACTTTAACTTACATTTCACATTCCTAAAATAAAATAAAAATCATAAAATCTAATTAAATTCTAACTTTAAATGATGATTGACGCTATGTGATCCATTTCACTAGTTTCGATCCCACTTCTTCACCATTGTGAGCATCACCAATGAGTGCTAAGTGGACTATTAAAAAATCATGAGAAATTTAAGTGATCATTGAGGCTATAGATTAGTTTCATTAGTTCCAATCCCACTTCTTCACTCTTCGTTTCATTAGTTCCAATCCCACTTCTTCACTCTTGTGAGCATCACAAATGAGTGCTAAGTGGACTATTTAAAAATCATGAGAAATTTAAGTGATCATTGAGTCTATGTGATTCATTTCACTAGTTTCAATCTCACTTCTTCACCCTTGTGAGCATCACCAATGAGTGTTAAGTGGACTATTCAAAAATCATGAGAAATTAGTTAGTTACAACTACCTCTCATGGAAATGGCCATAGAATGAATGACTTAACCCAGGTTGAATCCCAAAAGGATATATATGGGAAAACTCCTCTATATTTAAAAACTTCAATTTAATTTAAATTATTATTATTAATAATTAATAAAAATACTTAATATAACACTGTGAAACAAATATATAGAATACGATTCTTAAATATGGAGATTTATCCCAACTTTAATAAATCTTAACTTTTTATGTGTCTATGGATATAGTAAACATTCCTAAGACATAATTAAAAAAAGAAATGATACTTCCAATTAACCATCTCGCTCATTTTCTTTCTAGTTCGTGTAACTTTATTATTATATAAAGATGGCGGTGATTATAAATTAAAATTTTTAGATTCTATGTTCATTACTTACTTTTTATTATATGAAGGTTAAAATGCTTTGTATTTTATTTTTGTCCAGCGAAAAAATGGAAACTAATTATTAATAGAAATAAAAAGTTACATTAGTAATCAGTCCTCCCTTTAAGAGGCCAAAAAGAAACTCAGTTGTTTTGAATAAAAACGAGCACAAGGTTATATACAAAAGATTGTTTATGTTCATTGGCATACTGATCAAAACTGTTACATATACACTGCATGTACTGTACATAAATAAAAACTAAGAGCATGATAATCATAAAAAGGAGGGAAAGAGTCTAGACCCTCCCTAGCCAAAACTAAAATTTTTCAATGATGAAAAATTAATAAGCTCAGATAGTTATTAAACTCCAACAAAAGATTGTGGTTAAGAGTGACACTTTGTCCCATTTATGAGTTAAGTGATCTGCCAATCTCTAAGAGCATGTCAAGTGCCTTCTTTGGATAGGGAATCTGCTTCAAAATTCCCTTCCTTATATATATGGAAATAGAAATATAATTAAAAGCTTGCTTTAGTTGTAAAATTTCTTCAAGAACAAGAATCTGTGTGTGATTGTGTCATCTCTGTGAGTTGTTGAACCAATTAATAAGATTTATAGAATTTCCAAATACTTGAAGAGATTTGCAATCATGTTCCAGGACCTAGCACATTAGATGTTTTAAGGAAAGAATCTCTACGTAATTGTTAAATGCCTGCCTAGTCCAATTTTTTTATTTTAGGACATGTTGGGTACTTAGGTGAAGGACCGGGCCACCCCCACAAATGCTTTCTTCATTTGATGCCCCATCAAAATATGACCATGGTATTTGGCAATTTATTTCTTCTGCAATGATCATGTGAGGCATTTGAATAGGGTCTTTCTTAGGTAACATAACATAGATGTCTCCAACTTCAGTTGTAATAAGATTTGGGATAAATGGCATTTCCCTAAAAGTAGCCTTGTTTCTAACCAACCATACTCCCAAACATATATGACGGGGGATGTTTCGGAGAGTTTCATCCCAAGATGATTCTCACTAGCTTCTCCAAGCCTCAAAAAGTCTTGCCCCTCTCCATTCCATATTAAATCCCAACATTTCTCTAGTCTTAGCCCAGATGATTTGTGGGAAAGGGAAAACTAAGAACAAATGAAAGACTGGTTCTTCAGCATTTCTACACAGAGTGCACCATCCTGGGGCTTATTTTAGTCTCTTTTGGAGATTATCCCAAGTTGTCACTTTGTTTCTAATGATACACCACATTAAAATATGCATCTCAGCTAAGAATGTAAGGTTCCATAAGGGCTTCCATCACCATTCAAGGTTGATCAACCTTAATCTATCCTCAATATGATGATCATAACCTATTTTGGAGTGTAAATCCTGAATGGACTATGTACTCAACATAACATATATTCTTTGTCTCTAAGTCTAATATGCAACCTCTTTTGCGCATAAATATAATCAACCCATATGCTGACATCATCATCATGAATATTTAGTTGAGTTGTTGATTTCCAAGCTGGTGACCAAAAGGTATTTTGTGTTTCGTCCCTTATTTGGTGCAGATGAATGAAACCATGACCATTTAGAAAAGTCACCATTTCATCCAAAAGTTTGAATATTTTTGAACAATTTGTCCAAGGGTCTAGCCCAGTTCTCATTTTTTCTCCATTTCCCACCCTCCACGGCAGGTCACTTCCAATGATATTAAAAGAGTCATTATCTGCTTTCGATATGACTAATGAATTTGGTATCATTTTATCCTATCTTCTAATCAGGTCATCATTTGAGAGGGGGAATATATATTTCCTTGTGACCATCGTTGTCTATAGACTATCTATAGATAGGAGCCGCCAACTAAATTTCACAAAACGAGCCTTTGCAAACGTAAGAATGTCCTTAATTCCCCATTCTCCCTAGGATTTTGGGAGAGCCACCTTTCTCTAGGCTACCTAATGATGGGCATATTCTTCCTTTGATCCAATCCATAAGAATCTACCACATAGTTTTCATATTGAGGCTAAAATTCCTTTTGGGACCCATGCAAGGGCCATCCAATAAACTGGTATGGCCTCCAACATAAATTTAATATGGACTAATATTCCAGCTCTCGTCAACCACTTGAATCTCTAGTGTTGAAGTCTTTTTTCCACCTTGGCTAATAACCACAACCAATCATTTTCTGGTAAGAGTTTGGTTTGAAAAGGAAACCTAGGCACTTGAGACTATCCCTTTGGGGATGATTCTGAAGGGATTTTATTTTTGCACCCTTCTCACCTCGAATTGAGACAACCTTGTCACTGATAGTATTGATTTATGAACATTGATTACCATACATGTGGCTTTCTAAAAAAGATCGAGGGCTTGTTTTATGGATTACACGTCTTGTTTAGAGCCATTGCAAAAAATTAAAACGTCGTCAACAAAAAGTAAGTGGGTGATGAATAATTTTAATGCCACTTTGATTCCATTTATCACTCCCTGCCTTTTTTCTTCTAACAGAAGTCTACTTAGCCTTTCAAATTCCAATAGAAATTGGAAGGGGAACAGGGGACAACCCTGTATCTAACCTCTTTGGCCATTAAAAAAGTGGAAGGTTGAACCATTTATTAAGACAACAAAGGAGACATTAGTTATGTACCCAATAACCCAATTAATAAATGGCACGTTAAATCATCAATGAGTAAGAATCATGTAAATGAAAATCTATTTGATCTGGTCATAAGCTTTAGACAGGCCTGATTTCTCCATTACCCACTTTAGCTTTTACAATTTGATATTGTACAATCTTTCTTGGGCCACCCCATGGCTTCATGGATCTACCTGCCTTCAAGGAACCAAAACTATTCTCTGGACATGTTTATGGACATGACCGATCTAAGGGGCATTACTATTATCTTGGCTATGATTTTATATATGCAATTGCATAGGGAGACTGGTTTACGAAGTGATAGGTTGGGGCAATTCCCATATCATCTCTGAAAGGAATCCATGTTTCATTTACGATCTGAGTATAACCTTCATCATCCAACCATGAGGGGTTGAATTTGAATGGTCTTCCAGGTTTTATGTTCCCCCCTTCAGTTCTAAAAAAAGTAGGTTGTGGTGAGAAGACCCCCCTATACCAATCTATTGTTGGAATAGAGGTATATTATTAACCAAAGTTCTAGCAAGGAGGAATTTGTCTAGCCTCTTATAAACCCTATCTTCTCGAGTATGCTTGTTCCTCCATGAAGGTTTGAGTTTGATTAAGTTAACATCAATAAGGCGCATGTCCACGCAATTGCGACTGAATAATTTTTCCATCAGGTTTGGAAGAGCTTAGGGACCCCATATTATAGAGGCCCCTAGGTAAAAATTCATGTCACCCCCAAGAATTAGGTTATCCTCCTTCATAAAAGATTTGGCCATCAGTTTGTTCCAATACTAGCATATATTGTGACAACACCCATAAATGGTTATTAATCTCAACAGAGAAGGCCTAATGAAAATGGAATCTTTCCCTTCAAATTTTTGTGTTTCAGATCTAGCTGAGCCAAGGCCGATAGTTTTCCTATAGAAGATGGCAAGGATCCCTTCAAACTATTGTTTTCCATACGGAAAAGGGTCAGGGTCTTCCACTGGCCCTAAAAAATCTAAGAAACATTGCCAGATATTCTATTGTTGTCCAAGAAAATTCTTTTTAGGCAAGGCATCTGAGAGAGTTCAAACGGAAGAGATCCGCTGAGACTTGAATTGGAAATCTACAAGGAAATCAAACTAGTCATATTACTTAACCAACTAGGGAATTCAGTGTGAAATGGGTTGCTATAAAGATGTAGAATTTCTATGGATGTAAGGTTTTGCAGGGAAGGGGGAATGGCACCCGTCAGGCCACAGTTCGACAATGAAAGGTTCCTGAGCTGAGAAAGGCGACCTACTGACCGTCTCGATGCAGAAGATATTGTTGAGAGATCGACTCAGTTTTTTAAATTTTTTTTAGCTTGATTCCTGCAAGAAATCTGCCATACAAGCGAATTTGTGACACCCATAGAAAACTAGGGTTGTGACATCCATAGACAACTCCCTATGCTTTTAAACATTCATATAGAAATCACTATATAATGAACATCAAAATACTGACTTTACTTTAAAGCACCTTTCATACATTCTGATGTGATTATTGCTGAAAACTTTCTCAATAAAAATAAAAATTATAAAATCTAACTAAAATACAATATTAATTCAATTTAAATTTATTATTATTATTATATATATATAATATATTATTATATATATATAATTTTATATATTCTATATATATTATAATATATATATAAATATATGACAGGAAAACGTATATATGAATGGTTAAAAAACATTCATATAAGCATTACTATATAGTAAACATCAAAACATTTACTTTAATTTACATTTCACATTCCTAAAATAAATTAAAAATCATAAAGTCTAATTAAATTATAACTTTAAGTGATAATTGATGTTATGTGATTCATTTCACTAGTTTAGATCCCACTTCTTCACCCTTGTGAGCATGTGCTAAGTGGACTATTAAAAAATCATGAGAAATTTAAGTGATCATTGAGGCTCTGTGATTCATTTCACTAGTTTCAATCCCACTTCTTCACTCTTCTGAGCATCACCAATGAGTGCTAAGTGGACTATTCAAAAACCATGAGAAATTTAAGTGATCATTGAGGCTATGTGATTAATTTCACTAGTTTCAATCTCACTTCTTCACCCTTGTGAACATCACCATTGAGTGCTAAGTGGACTATTCAAAAATCATGATAAATTAGTTAGTTATGACTACCTCTCATGGAAATGGTCATAGATGAATGACTTACTTAACACTTGAATCCGAAAAAAAATGATATATGGGAAAACTCCTCTATATTTAAAAACTTCAATTTAATTTAAATTATTATTATTAATAATTAAAAAATTACTTAATATAACACTGTGAAACAAATATATAGAATAAGATTCTTAAATAAGGAGATGTATCCCAACTTTAATAAATCTTAACTTTGATGTGTCTATGGATACAATAAACATTCCTAAGACATAATTAAAAAAAGAAACGATACTTCCAATTAACCATCGCTCATTTTCTTTCTAATTCATGTAACTTTATTATTATATAAAGATGGCGGCGATTATAAATTAAAATTTTAGATTCTATATTCATTACTCACTTTTTATTATATGAAGATTAAAATGGTTTGTATTTTATTTTTTTATCTGGAGAAAAAATTGTAACTTCTTATTAATAGAAATAAAAGTTACATGAGCCATCAGTCCTCTCTTTAAGAGGCCAAAAAGAAACTTAGTTGTTTTGAATAAAAATGAGCACAAGACAATATACAAAAGATTGTTTACATTCATTGGCATACTGATCAAAGTTGTTACATATACACTGCATGTATTGTACATAAATAAAAACTAAGAGCATGATAATCATAAAATGGGGGGAAAGAGTCTAGACCCTCCGTAGCCAAAACTAAAATTTGTCAATGATGAAAAATTAATAAGCTCAGATAGTTATTAAACTGTGACAAAAGATTGTTGCTAAGAGTGACAATTTATCCCATTT
>APFE030842897.1:0-96185 GCA_000404065.3 Pinus taeda | reverse complement strand
CCCCTAAGATTTCCTACCAAGCAGGGGTGGATTTAACTTCCATAGGGAGTTGGTTTGGGGAGGAAAATTTCACTTATATCAGAGTTTTTGGCAGTCAAACCAAGCCCCACGTTCTTCCTCTATACATCCCTGATAAACTACTGGCCAGAGAAATAGCATATCAGATCATCACCGAAGGGGTTACACAAACCCTGAAGAAAGCTAAGAAGCATGTCTGTCCCTCTTTTCCTTTGAGAATTGGTATCTACACTCTGCATGATTTCAAACATGCAGAGAAAGAAGCTGAGAAAATAAATTCGCTAACCCTGGAAACTCTACCGAGCAGGCGATTTGATCCAAACAAAGTCGCCTACAATGCACTCGACTAGGCCAAATTGACCAAGTTCGAGCATAAAGAAGATAGATTTGAGGACTTGTTCGCATCGGCCGAGTCGATGTATCAAGTTAAATCGCTCACCATACTTGAATACAACGATGAGGGGCTGGTCGAATTCAACAAACTTAGAGAGCAGAGGTTGCAAACTCTGCCTCTAGACCTGTTAGCGACCACTCCAACAACAGAATTAATAAACCTTGGCACTGAACAAACTCCTCAAAACATTAATTTAGGATTAGGACTTTCCATGGAGGAAAAGGAAGCATTCATTAGACTGTTACGCAAAAATAAACATGTTTTTTCTTGGAAATATGACGATCTAAAAACATATGATACATCCATTATCCAGCACACTATTCCGATGCTTCTCGAACAGAAACCAGTTCAACAAAAGTTGAGAAAAATACATCCAAATTTAGAGAGTCAAATAAAATCGGAACTCAAGAAACTCTTGAAAGCTAAGATTATTTTTCCCGTTCGGCACTCAAACTGGGTCTCCAATATGGTACCAGTCAGAAAGAAAAATGGCGACATAAGGGTTTGTATTGATTTCAGAAATTTAAATAAGGCGAGTTTAAAAGATAACTTCCCATTACCCACTATGGAGCAGATACTCCAATCAGTGGCAGGTTCAGAGTTAATGTCCTTTTTGGACGGTTTTTCAGGATATAATCAAATTTTGGTTCACCCTGATGACCGACTCGAAACCACATTCAGAACAAAATGGGGAACGTATGCATATCATAAAATGCCTTTCGGACTTATTAATGCAGGAGCCGCTTTTCAAAGAGCAATGGATATCGCTTTTAAAGGGTTGATCAACTGAAAAGTAGTCTTCTACTTAGATGATATTACTGTGTTTTCTAAAGAGAGATCCAATCACTTGCATGATTTAAATCAAATCTTTCAATGCTGTAAGAAATATGGTATTTCTCTTAACCCTAAAAAATCATTTTTCGCTCTTGATCAAGGCAAGCTCCTAGGCTTTATTGTTTCTAAAGATGGCATTTATATTGATCCGGACAGGATTAAAGAAATCTTTGAAATCCCATTTCCTCACAATAAGAAATCCATGCAGTCATTTTTAGGCCAAATCAATTTTGTTAAGAGATTCGTTCCATACTTTTCTCAAATCGTTTTGCCACTTCAAACTATGATTAAGAAAAATTCAGTCTTTAAATGGGGATCGACAGAAAAATAAGCGTTTGAATTAATCAAACAATCAATAATCAACGCCCCCACTCTAAATACCCCTAATTTTTCTAATCATTTTACATTGTATACCATCACATTTGATTTCTCTTATGCTGCAGTACTCACACAGATCAACAATCACAATTTGGAAGCACCCATTTCATTCTATAGTTCAAATATTCAGGGTGCTAAACTAAACTACTCCGAAGTAGAAAAACAAGCCTTTTCTGTATATAAAGCTGTTAAACATTACAGACCCTTCCTTTTAAAATCCCATACAAAAGTTATAGTTCCTTTCCCTTCAGTAAGGCAACTATTAATCCAAAGAGAATTGGGAGAAAAAAGGGCAAACTGGGTAACAACACTTCAAGAATACGACCTAGAAATCAAGCCAGCAAAGATTGTTAGAGGTCAAGGTTTTTGCAGTTTGTTGTAAGGAGCATCCAACATTCCAAAATCAAGTGATACAGATCAATTTGAAGCGATCAACCATATAAGTATCGTTGACTCTGAATCACAATATGATGATTTAATATTTTATTTGAAAAATGGATATGCACCTCCCAACCTGTCTTACAAAAGCAAAAGGGCCATAAGATTGAAAGCAAAATTTTTTACCATTATTGATGATGTGCTTTTTAGACAAAATTATGATTCAATTTTATTAAGATGCCTTTAAAAACCTGAAGCACAAAAGGTTTTTCAGGAATTACATGATGGACCAGCAGGAGGCCACTTTGGAGCTGATACAACAGCTCACAAAGTCATCCATGCTGGATACTATTGGCCCACTCTGTTTAGAGATGCTAATGAATATGTAAGGAAATGCCGAAATTGCCAAACTTCTAGTGGGAGACAAAGGAAATCAACCTTCCCTTTGCAACCGATCAACATTGAACAACCATTTGAGCAATGGGAATTGGACATCATTGGAGAAATTACCCCACATTCTTCCAAACAGCATAAGTATATCCTTACCGCTACTGATTACTTTACCAAGTGGGTTGAAGCGATTCCTTTAAAGACAACAAATTCTGAAGCTATTACCGAATTCATAGACCAATTCGTCATTACCAGGTTTGGTGTCCCGAATGCTCTTGTTTTTGATAATGCATCTTACTTTTCGAGCAATGCTATGTTTGATTTCACAATTAAAAGAGGATTTAAACTCAAATACTCTGCTAATTATTATCCCCAGGGCAATGGTTTAGCAGAATCTACAAACAAAAATCTTATTAAAATTATTAAGCAAACTATCGAACAGAATCATAAGAACTGGCACAAATCTTTAATATTTGCATTATGGGCTGATAGGATAACGCAAAAAGCTTCTATAGGTTCTTCTCCGTTTAAACTTGTGTATGGAAAAGAAGCAGTGCTACCAAAAAATATTGTCCTCCCTTCTCTAGCCCTAGTTCAATTTATTAAAGAAATCCCTTCTTCTTCTTTACAGCTTAGACATGACCAAATTCTAAAATTAGAAGAAGAAAGAGAAAAAGCCAAAGTCACTCATGCGAAGCATCAACAGATCATCAAGTCATCATTTGATTCACTTTTCATCCGGTCCACACAATTTCAATTCGGTTATTTAGTTCTGAATGGAAAAGCCCTGAAGATAAGGGAAACCAACCAAATTTCAAAAGATGTGCTTGGACGATTCAGTCTGTGAAATAGATAGGCCATTCGACTTCATATTACAAGATTTATCAGGGTTGAGAGATTCTCTCCCTGTTAATGGCCTTATCTTAAATAAATTCTTCAATTGAGGAGGAAACCCCTTCTCCTTTTAATAACATTTTTGTAGTTTGTAGGAGCATTAGAAAATAAAGCTGTGAGGTATCTTCTATTGACCTTTGTTGTACTTAAAGAGTTGTTCAAAACAGGTAGTGTGATATTTACTTTTAAAATAAATAGAAGTCTTAAACAAAACGGATGATTTCTAGGAAATTAGATATAATTGCATTCTAAAACTACACTGCAATCTTAGTGAACCCCTCCCAAAGTTTATAAATATTGTAAATCTTTTTAGATTTTTAAACTGGTCACAAGAAGGTTATCAATATCAAAATAGGAACTAATCCAATTTCAACATCTCCAACTCTTACCTTGTGATCCATCTCCTCTTAAGGAGGAAATTGTCTATCCCACTCACCAAAGCTTGTGATTACTCAGGATGTAATTCCAAGCATACTGGATATGAAAGATAAGAGGTCTTATTACAAGCCTGCTTACCATGTTCATAGGGAAATAGTTTAGCCGACATTACCAATACTGCATACCAAAACAGGGTAATGGCTTTAGTTGTAAGACAAGGGGTCTCATCACGAGCCAGCTTGTTCGGTTAGATTACTACCAGTGAATGGCATTGTCACTTAGCTGGCCACCAAACCAGGGCAATGGCTTTTTATCTTACAAAATAACAGAAAAGAGAAAAGAAATACAAAATGTGAAAAACATTTTTGATTCATTCTGTTTAATCATGCTCTAGGGTAATGGGACAATAGACAATGATATGGTAAAAGGTATCCCTGTCGAAACTATGAACATTTGCTGGCAGCGAGAGGCTCTACCTATGACAAAGGAGTTAATTTTAAAAGCTGATTTGGAAAGGTTTTCTGTTTTATCAATATTAACCAATAGAGGCCAATTTAAAATCTAGAATGTATCTAATTTTTACAAAAGAGGGAATTAGCAAAGAAAGTTTTATTTTGTTTGGAATGCAACTATACCTAGTTATATTAGAATTTTCCCTTTTGATGAAATTTCTATTTTGAAAAACTTTAAGTATTTCTATACTTTTCAGAGATAACTGTTTCTTCCAGCGAATCGCCAATTGTTGTGCCCTACAACACCCCCCCCCATTTCATATCATTATTATCCCAAAAAACATAATATGAAATGGGTCCCTTTTTTAATTTTGGTTTTAATTGGTATCAATTTAGTTCTATTCAAAAAGGCTTGAAGAGATAAAATAAAACATTACCAAAAAAAAAAAGATCCTTTTGAATAAACCAATCAAAAGCCTTAACATAAATGATTAATCTTTTTTCATTGCGATAAAGCGATTGCAAGATCGCATATCGCAATGACAAAGGGAACACAACTTGAGGACATATTGGTTTTCTCCGATACGAAATCGCTATCGGGTATCGACAATAAATGAATTAACGCATTAAAGCCCCCTTAATCTCCGATGCGATGCGATATCGCTATCGACAATCAGCGATAATGAATTAACGCAATAAAGCTCCCTCTTGCTCTGACGTGATGCAGTATCGCTATCGGCAATCGGTAAACGACTATGCATGCCTCTTTAACTGCCCCACTCGCTACTCCCGACGCGATGCGATATCGCTATCGGCGATCGGGAATTTCAAATGGAACCAATATAATGATTTATGATTTCCCCCGACGCCCGATTTCGATAAAGGCAAAGCGCAGTTTTCGAAGAAAATATTAAAAGCGGGTTTAATACGATTTATTCGTATTTAAGGCATTATCTTTCGAAGAGCCATTCATCCGTGCTCAATCGCCAAAATACCCAAGGCACACTTCAAATAAATCATTCAGCCATTAGTCAAATTGACTGGCATTGATAGGATTGACAGGTCTTAACGGCCATTTAAAGAAATAGTAAACCTACGATCTTTTTATAGATTTTATTCGAGGCCACCTTAAGTCAATCGTTCGCCATGCATTCATCAATATATATCTCAGTCTATTTGATTTACGCTATCATTTTCTGTATTACATCCATTATCGTCTCTGTGCAGAATTCTTCTGCAGAAACAGATTTAACCAGAATGGGGAAGAAGTCCAAGAAGACCACAACAGCTTCCGCTTCCCCGGCCACAGGGCAACCTGTTGTTGATCCAAGCAATAAAAAGAAAGGGCTAATATCAGACACTACACGCCTAGGACTTGTCAGAACTACTTGGCAAGGCACTTATAACCTGATTGAAGCCAAAGAGCCAAGGGTGACGACAATACAAGTCTCAGCCGACAACACTAGCAAATCCGAGGCTAATCTGAGAGATTTAGCCAACTCTTTTCTTCATCGAATAGCAGCCCGGGAGCAAATCCTCCCATATACAGATGTGGTTAGATGGGCGATTCAGGAAATCCCGATTACCGACAAAACTTTCAACACCACAGATGGGAGAATTTTCGGTTCCTTCCGAGCCGAGGATTTAAGGCAAATGTATCATTTGCCGGAGGCAGAGAAGAAGTATAACACGACATTCCTGGAGAAATTCCGAGCTGAGAATGAGACTGAATCCGAACCCATTCGAGGTTGGAGAAAAAATCCAGCAAAGCACAAGCACGAATCTTCAGGTAAGTACTCGGTCGATTCTCTATGCTCTCCTTATTGCTATGATGGGATAATGATGTGCAGATTGTGGGGATTACATGATTCCGCCAATTTTACCATAGAAATGGTCCCCTTAATGGAGGCGGAATGTAGTGGCGAAATAATGGATTGGGCAGATATATTGTCCGATAAGTTAGCTTCTGCAATTCTTGATTTCAGATTCAAGTCCCGCGTCACTGAAACGTTCATTCCCCCATTTTACTACAGTGCCTATGTATTAGATGTCTTGTGTTTTAATTCTGAATTTCCTATGCTCGGATGGAGGTGGACGTCGCAAGACCCCGCACCTGTCCACATATACCATCAAATGTTGTGGAAGACCAACTACAAACACCATTTGTATCAAATCTGCAACGGTTTCATGTTGCCCATTCATTATTCTATTTCCAATAAGCTTGCCCCTAAAATCTCTTACCAAGCAGGGGTGGATTTAACTTCCACAGGGAGTTGGTTTGGGGAGGAAAATTTCACTTATATCATAGTTTTTGGCAGTCAAGCCAAGCCCCACGTTCTTCCTCTATACATCCCTGATAAACTACTGGCCAGGGAAATAGCATATCAGATCATCGCCGAAGGGGTTACACAAACCCTGAAGAAAGCTAAGAAGCACGTCTAGCCCTATTTTCCTTTGAGAATTGATATCTACACTCTGCATGATATCAAACATGCAGAGAAAGAAGCTGAGAAAATGAATTCGCTAACCCTGGCAACTCTACCGAGTAGGCGATTTGATCCAAACAAATTCGCCTAAAATGCACTCGACCAGGCCAAATTGACCAAGTTCGAGCATAAAGAAGACAGATTTGAGGACTTGTTCGCATTGACCGAGTCGATGTATCAAGTTAAATCGCTCGCCATACTTGAATACAATGATGAGGGACTAGTCGAATTTAACAGACTTAGAGAGCAAAGGTTGCAAACTCTGCCTCTAGGCCTGTTAGCAACGACTCCAACAACAGAATCAAGCGAGCCTGAGCAACGACTTGATAAAGAACCACCTATTACATCAAAACAACAGGAGGAAGTGCATGAGCACAGACAAGAAGAGACCCATGAGAAAGAGCAAGAACAGAAAGTAAATGAAGATACACAGATTGATCCAAAATTGCTCCAGGAATGGCAGCAATTTAATTCGATTATCGGCAATCTGGAATGCTCTAAAGATGACGAGATTTCAAAAGAGGGAAACACACAGGAGGTGACTTCAAAGCAGGTTTCAGGTGAAACCAACGACCCACCCAAATCAAAAGAAGCGGAAATAATCCCAAAGGATCCATCGGGTGAAGTCATTTTGCAGATTGAAGAGATTCCTCCCTTGGATGTCTTCTATAGCCCAAAGCATAAAGCTGTAGTGAAACGACAAAGGAAGAGGAGAAGGACTGATCAACCTTCTTTATTCCCAGAACAAATAGTAACGGGTAATGTGTTATGGAAGGAGGATTTTGACCCCTCTGATGACTTGACAAAGTTATCGCAATATGCTGGAGCTTATTCGGCGGCGAGAATAGATAAAGCATCAGAGGTGAGCAGTTTATTGAAGACAAAAGATTAGGATATCTTTTCGCTACAGGCACAATTATCGGAAGCGCAACAAAAGGCAGAGCAACCAGAACAGCAATTGCTAGTACAACAACAAATAAACAATCAGTTGACTAAGCAATTGCAGGAAGAAAAACAGAGGATTGACGATAGTACAGTCCAAAAGCAAAAGGAGCTATCGGAGGCACTGGCGCAACTAAAAGCATCAACTGAGGAAATGCTAAAATCCAAAGATGAGTATATCACTCAATTATCAGCTCAACTTGAGCAAACAAAAAAGCTCCCACAGGTAGATGATTTTAAAGCAGAGGCATTTCAATTAAACAAAGGATTGATAAATCAGATGAAGCTTTTTTGTCAGCAAATCACGCAGGGAGAACCATTGTTCGACTTAGCGGCATCCATAAGTGAAAAAGTAGAAAAGGCAAGGACAGATTTGGATCAAGCCGAAGAAACATTAACAAATTTCTTGGAATGGCAAGATTCCGATCAGGGACAGGCAGCTAACCTACCAACGATTCTGGAATCGCACAAAGAAATATTATTCACAGAATGGCAATCTTAGTTAATGAAGGCAGAAAGAGCGATTTTAAGATGCAAAACAACCACTAGTAATTTGGTTGAATTGTTTTACTTGTCTAACATGATTTCTCAATGTACTCCAGGCCAATTAACAGCAACAAAGATGTTGGAGCAGTCATGTTACCCAAAGCTGGAGAAAAATGGAAGATTAATTGTAGGAATCAATAGTTTGACATGGGATGCCTATTGGTTCTTTTTAGTGAAGCCGCACAGCCAGAGAGCTGCCCTCAAATGCCTCACAAATGCGATCGAGTATATTATCCCCGATATTTAGGATGCCACCTTCGCTGCCCAACTCAGCTTGCACCTCAACAGACCACCCGAAGTGGAGCCAATGCTTGTGATAAGCCAGCTCAGGTTTAAAGGCAAACAACCTGAGTCATGATTCACATTGCTGACTGCCAGATCGCTCCCAAGAAGATAGATAGTATTAATTGATGCCAATTAAGTAGGATTTTGTTTTCATAGATTTTTTAGTTTAATAGTATTTATAGACCCTTTCATGCATTTAGAAAGGGTCATAAAGTTTTGTATATGACTTAAACCCTAAAGTTGCACTATTGTACTTCAGGGGTATTCTTTTATGAAACTGGACCAATCATTCTAATTTTGATAAGGAAGCTTTTATACAAATGTGCACTACTGTCTTTGCTTGAAAGCATTTCTGCGTTGAAGGAAGAATTTCAAATAGTGATTGATATTTGGGATTGATTAGCAGCTCATATGGTACTATTATCTGTGTCTGGACTCATTCTTGTTATATGAATTTTCATTTGATCGCTCTTGCTATTATCACTTATATATGTGTGTTTTAACAACATCCTTTATGCATCCCACTATTGGCTGTTTATAGTATGCTTTTCTTCCAATCATATATGTATCGATGATATAAATGATAAATGCAGTAATTTTGTGTTAATCACTTTGTTTAACTATTTAGATGAAGTAATCTTTAAATGATTGAATATCTATGTTTATTTTACAGAGTCATCTATATGCCTATCAATAGACAAAGATTATTAAACGCTGCATTTCAAAAGAATAGTTGTTCCCGGGATTAGTATTAGTTTTCTTATTTTGTTGATAGATTAAGTTATCCACCTATCATTAGAACAGACAACCCATCACTCATCCACCCCTTTTATTCATTATCGAGAAACTGGTCCCGTTATATCCAGTTGGAACCACCATCCCAAACGGAAAAGGAGCTGTACTAAGGTTCGGACCGGGTGGTTATCCCCCAATGTTGTTGCAGCGATTTTTTAGGCATCAACAGGTCCTTATTTTAGTCTCTTTTGGAGATTATCCCAAGTTGTCACTTTGTTTCTAATGATACACCACATTAAAATCTGGATCTCAGCTAGGAATGTAAGGTTCCATAAGGGCTTCCATCACCATTCAAGGTTGATCACCCTTAATCTATCCTCAATATGATGACTATAACCTATTTTGGAGTGTAAATCCTAAATGGACTGTGTACTCAACATAACATATATTCTTTGTCTCTAAGTCTAATATGCAACCTCTTTTGCGTATCAATATAATCAACGCATATGCTAACATGATCATCACGAATATTTAGTTGAGTTGTTGATTTCCAAGCTGGTGACCAAAAGGTATTTTGTGTTTCGTCCCTTATTTGGTGCAGATGAATGAAACCCTGACCATTTAGAAAAGTCACCATTTCATCCAAAAGTTTGAATATTTTTTAACAACTTGTCCAAGGGTCTAGCCCAATTCTCATTTTTTCTCCATTTCCCACCTTCCATTGCAGGTCACTTCCAATGATATTAAAAGAGTCATTTTCTGCTTTCGAGATGACTAATGAATTTGGTATCATTTTATCCAGTCTTCTAATCCAGTCATTAATTGATAGGGGGAATATATATTTCATTGTGACCGCTGTTGTCTATATACTATCCATTGATAGGAGCCTCCAACTAAATTTCACAAAAAAAGCCTTTTCAAACATAAGAATGTCCTTAAGGCCCCATTCTCTGTAGGATTTTGGGAGGGCCACCTTTTTCGAGGCTACCCAATGATGGACATATTCTTCCTTTGATCCAACCCATAAGAATCTACCACATAGTTTTCATATTGAGGCTAAAATTCCTTTTGGGACCCTTGTGAGGGCCATCCAATAAATTCGTATGGCCTCCAACACAAATTTAATATGGACTAATATTCCAGTTGTCGTCAACCACTTGAAGCTCTAGTGTTGAAGTCTTTTTTCCACCTTGGCCAGTAACCACAACCAATCATTTTTTCGGTAAGAGTTTGGTTTGAAAAGGAAACCTAGGCACTTGATACTATCCCTTTGGGGATGATTTTGAAATAGAAATAAAAATTACATTAGCCATTAGTCCTCTCTTTAAGAGGCCAAAAAGAAGCTCAGTTGTTTTGAATAAAAACGAGCACAAGACTATATACAAAAGATTGTTTATATTCATTGGCATACTGATCAAAGCTGTTACATATACACTGCATGTACTATACATAAATAAAAACTAAGAGCATGATAATCATAAAAAGGAGGGAAAGAGTCTAGGCCCTCCGTAGCCAAAACTAAAATCTGTTAATGATGAAAAATTAATAAGCTCGGATAGTTATTAAAATGTGACAAAAGATTGTTGCTAAGAGTGACAATTTATCCCATTTATGAATTAAGTGATCTGCCAATCTCTAAGAGCATGTCAAGTGCCTTCTTTGGATAGGGAATCTTCTTTAAAATTCCCTTCCTTGTATATATGGAAATAAGAAATATAATTAAAAGCTTACTTTAGTTTTAAAATTTCTTCAAGAACAAGAATCTCTGTGTGATTGTGTCATCTCTGTGAGTTGTTGAATCAATTAATAAGATTTATAGAATCTCAAAATACTTGAAGAGATTTGCAATCATGTTCCAGGGCCTAGCACATTAGATGTTTTAAGGAAACAATCTCTACATAATTGTTAAATCCCTGCCTAGTCCAATTTTTTTATTTTAGGACATGTTGGATACTTAGGTGAAGGACCGAGCCACCCCGACAAATGCTTTCTTCATTTGATGCCCCATCAAAATATGACCATGGCATTTGGCAATTTATTTCTTCTGCAATGATCATGTGAGGCATTTCAATAGTGTCTTTCTTAGGTAACATAGCATATATTTCTCCAACTTCAGTTGTAATAAGATTTGGGATAAATGGCGTTTCCCTAAAATTAGCCTTGTTTTTAGCCAACCATACTCCCCAACATATATGAGGGGGATATTTCGGAGAGTTTCATTCCAAGATGATTCCCACTAGCTTCTCCAAGCCTCAAACAGACTTGCCCCTCTCCATTCCATATTAAATCCCAACATTTGTCTAGTCTTAGCCTAGATGCTTTGTGGGAAAGGGAAAACTAAGAAGAAATGAAGGACTGATTCTTCAACATTTCTACACAGAGTGCACCATCTTGGGCCTTATTTTAGTCTCTTTTGGAGATTATCCCAAGTTGTCACTTTGCTTCTAATGATACACCACACTAAAATGTGCATCTCAGCTAGGAATGTAAGGTTCCATAAGGGCTTCCATCACCATTCAAGGTTGATCACCCTTAATCTATCCTCAATATGATGACTATAACCTATTTTGGAGTGTAAATCACGAATGGACTGTGTACCCAACATAATGTATATTCTTTGTCTATAAGTCTAATATGTGACCTCTTCAGTGCATCAATATAATCAACCCATATGCTGAATTGATCATCACAAATATTTAGTTGAGTTATTGATTTCCAACCTGGTGACCAACAGGTATTTTGTGTTTTGTCCCTTATTTGGTGCAGATGAATGAAACCCTGACCATTTAGAAAAGTGACCATTTCATCCAAAAGTTTGAATATTTTTTAACAACTTGTCCAAGGGTCTAGCCCAATTCTCATTTTTTCTCCATTTCCCACCCTCCACTGCAGGTCACTTCCAATGATATTAAAAGAGTCATTTTCTGCTTTCGAGATGACTAATGAATTTGGTATCATTTTATCCAGTCTTCTAATCCAGTCATCAATTGATAGGGGGAAGATATATTTCCTCGTGAACATTGTTGTCTATAGACTATCTATTGATAGGAGCCTCCAACTAAATTTCACAAAAAGAGCCTTTGCAAACATAAGAATGTCCTTAAGGCCCCATTCTCTGTAGGATTTTGGGATGGCCATATTTTTCCAGGCTACCCAATGATTGACATATTCTTCCTTTCATCCAACCCATAAGAATCTACCACATAGTTTCATATTGAGGCTAAAATTCCTTTTGGGACCCATGTGAGGGCCATCCAATAAATTGTTATGGCCTCCAACACAAATTTAATATGGACTAATATTCCATCCCTCATCAACCACTTGAAGCTTTAGTGTTGAAGTCTTTTTTCCACCTTGGCCAGTAACCATAACGAATCATTTTTTCGGTAAGAGTTTGGTTTGAAAAGGAAACCTAGGCACTTGAGACTATCCCTTTGGGGATGATTCTGAAGGGATTTTTTTTTGCACCCTTCTCACCTCGAATTGAGACAACCCTCTCACTAATAGTATTGATTTCTAAACATTGATTACCATACCTGTGGCTTTCTAAAAAAGTGTGAGGGCTTGTTTTATGGATTCCAAGTCTTGTCTAGAGCCATTAGAAAAAATTAAAACGTCATCAACAAAAAGTAAGTGGGTGATGAATAATTTTAATGCCACTTTGATTCCATTTATCTCTTCCTGCCTTTTTTCTTCTAGCAGAAATCTACTTAGCCTTTCAACTTCCAATAGAAATTGGAGGGGGGACAGGGCACAACCCTGTATCTAACCTCTTTGGCCATTAAAAAAGTGGGAGGTTGAACCATTTATTAAGACAACAAAGGAGACATTATTTATATACCCCATAACCCAATTAATAAATGGCACATAAAATCCTCAATGAGTAAGAATCATGCAAATGAAAATCTAGTTGATCTGGTCATAAGCTTTAGACATGTTTGATTTTTCCATTACCCACTTTAGCTTTTACATTTTGATATTGTACAATCCTTCTTGGGCCACCCCAATGGCTTCATGGATCTGCTTGCCTTCAAGGAACCAAAACTGTTCTCTGGACATGATTGATCTAAGGGACATTACTATTATCTTGGCTATGATTTTATATATGCAATTGCATAGGGAGACTGGTTTGTATTCATTGAATGATTTAGGCTCATCTACGTTTGGGATGAGTGCTATGAAGGTAGAGTTAAAGGGGTCATAGATTCTCCTTGTCTCGTGGAAATCCTCTATAACCTGCAAGAGTTCATCCATGAGCAACTAAAAAAATCCTGGATAGAATTACACCGTCCATCCATCTGGCCTGTGGATTTTTTCCTTCTGCAACCCTTCGAGAATTGTCTCCAAATCCACTTTCGAGATAGACTTCATTAACTATTTATTTTCTTCCTCCTCCATAAACCTAGGAAAATAATAGGCTATTTGGATGGCCTCTGTAATGGAAGCTTCCTCTCAAGCCTTGAATAAATTGCGGAAAAAATCCTTGCCAAGTGACGCAAGTTCACCAAAATATTTTTCTTTTCTCCCATCAAGATATGGCATTTCCCATATTGTGTTTACATTATTTTGAATTTTGGCATAGTTATGAATGAATTTAGTATTCTTGTTCGCACTTTTTAACCACATCACCCTACTCTTCTGCCTCCACTGTTCCTCTTTATCGGCCAATGATTTCCTCTTGGAGATTTTCAGTTGCATGATCCTTTACTTGGTGTCTGCGGAATTGTATCGTCCTCCTGCAGGTGATTCTAGCCTCTCAAGTTCTTCTTTAATTGATTTGGGATATGCTTCATCTCTAATCTTCTTCTAAATAGTCCATTCAATAGAGGCCCTTTTTACCCTTTTTAGATTGTTTACGAAGTGATAGGTTGGGGCAATTCCCATATCATCTTTGAAAGGAATCCATGTTTCATTTACGATCTGATTATAACCTTCATCATCCAACCATGAGTGGTTTAATTTTAATGGTCTACTAGGTTTTATGTTCCCCCCTTCAGTTCTAAAAAAAGTAGATGGTGGTTACATGACCCCTATACCAATCTATTGTTGGAATAGATATATATTATTAACTAAATTTTTAGCAATGAGGAATTTGTCTAGCCTCTTGGAAACCCTATCTTCGCAAGTATGCCTTTTCCTCCATGAAGGTTTGAGTTTGACTAAGTTAACATGAATAAGGCGCCTATCCACGCAATTGCGACTGAATAATTTTTCCATCGTGTTTGGAAGAGCTTAGGTACCCCATATTATAGAGGCCCCTAGGTAAAAATTCATGTCAACCAAAAGAATTAGGTTATCGTCCTTCATAAAAGATTTGACGATCAGTTTGTCCCAATACTCACATCTATGTTGACAACGACCATAAATGTTTATTAATCTCATGTCCATATTCTGGTCAGTTGAGTAGATGTTTATCCCCAAGATATTCTTTGAGACCAAAGTGCTTGAGATTTTGATATATTTCATATTTAGTCCCATAGCTAATCCCGTAGATCAACCTCTTGCATCTAGAGAGAAAAAGTACCAGCCTGGGAACATCTTAACCAAAGCTTCAGTTTTTGGTCACCTTGCCCCATAGTTTTCTAAATCATGATGATATCAAATCCCAAGGATGAAATAAACCTTTTCAATGCTAGTTTTAATCGGGAACTAACAAAACCGATGCAATTAAAAGAGAGAGAAATCATGAGGGAACTAGGGTTGGGGTTTGGATTTCTCTAAGCACCCCTTTGAGGGATTTATGTTTCCCTTTAGCAATATCTAATCGAGCTTTCATTTGTGCCTTTGAGAGATGTGATTTTATACCTTTGGATTTCCCATTCCCTAGAATGGTCGGGAGAGGGCCCAAGCCTCCCATACAAGCAGATGGGCCCTCTTTTGGAACCATGGGCCTTATATTATAGGAAGGGTTTATAATAGGGTGAGGACCCGACACAGTCGCGGAGGTTGAGGGGGTAGGAATCGATGAGGAAAATATGATAATGTAATCAATAGGCCTAAGAGATGAAAACATTGTGGATAATATACGAGTGCCTACAACAATAGGCCTAGAAGGACTAGACACCAATACCATATAAGAATTGGCATTCAAACAATAATTTGAATAGTGAGAGAAAGGTTCAGGAATACCTAAAGGAAGAGAGGATTTGTCTTCACATGTGGTTGATTCACGCAATTCCTACTGGTTCTTTTATTTGCCTCCCACCGCTAAACCACTTCCCAACAACATCTTTTCTCCCTGTTGAGCCTAAGATTCCTTAAATTCATCCTAAGTGGGGAACTTCTGACCAATCTCTCAGGATCCTGACTTCTTACTACTTTCTTGTTTTCTCTCAAACTGAGAGCTTTATTTGTTGATGCCCATAACAACCAGAGGGACATCGCAAACCAAATGTTCCTAAGTAAGATATCGATGATAACGAAAGGGTAAATCCTTGTGGTCAAATTGCTGGCTATAACTGCATCCTTTGAAATTTAGCATGATGTTGGGCGGAAACCCCTCTTTGAGATCCAAATTTTCAAGGATCCTAGAAATAATTCTGGTTATGGATGTATTAAAAGACATATTAGCCTCTAGGAAAACCCCCAATTTATTCTCGATTGCATGAAACACATCTTTTGTCCATAGCTAAGGGGAAAGAGTTTGTAATATTACCCAAATTGGTGCCTCTTCCACATGCTCCCTCGTCACGTCAAAGAGAGGGTTCCATCATTTTAACAAGACCGTTTACCCAAATTTCAACATGAACCAACCCCTTGCATGGATAATTACCTTGACTTCTCTCCCTACAGTATCGTCCATTAAGCATGTATCCACCCCTCTATTTCTTTTGCTTTAAAGTGTCTTCTCGATGCCCTTCCAACCAGAATGTGATCTTACACATCCATGGTTGAATCCAGTTGTATATATTCCCCTAACACTAGGTTCTTTTCATCCAACTTGGTTTGTATGAACTTCCTTTGTTGTTTGTTTCACTCCCGCCTTAATACCTCCCCCTTCCTCAGTTCTAATGGCTGTATCCGCCACCTGTCGAAAAGGCTTGCACCTTTCATGGCCCACGTCTGCATATTATGGCCTCCTCGAATTGATATTATGAGGATCAACCAAACTTTCCTCTATGGAACCTTCTAAATGAAACCAATCCTATTTTTTTTATGCTCTTTTGAGGTGTCCTCCCTCAACGCTTCACAAATAGACACATTTTCTCCTCACAAATTCTCTAAAATATTCTTCGGGACATACCCTAACCTAAAACCTGATGGATTTCCTATCGACCCTCTTAGTAGGGCCTCCTCCCTGATATCAAAATTGAGTGTTCCCTGACCATCCCGAATTTCCCAACCACAGACAACTGAAACTCCCCTCTCGAAAAATCTTCTAGAGAAAAAAAACTCAAGGCTTTGGTATCTTATATGCTTTGAGTTATTTCTTTCCAATTCCTCACAAAGTGAGAAACCCTCGATGCCTGAAGGGAAAACGTTGGAGCTCGACTCGACCCATGAAGGATTAGAAGGATTAAAGATATTAGATATTACCCTAACACTGTTATGGATTATGTCTTCGAGCCCTCTTGAATGCTGAGCATACTAAACCTACGACCCCATAGGAAGTGAGTGTCCTGTGCTAACATGAAAAGAGGTAGCCAGGATCACATCCTCACAAAGGTCATTATCTCCACCACAACAAACTAGGTTTTTTGTTTCTTCAATGGTTAAGGATTTCTTTCCTTCTAGAACATCAAGAGTTGGTGCCTTTAAGATACCTTGATCCGAACACTTTAAGATTTGGTGCTAGAATATATCTGATTGACAAGTACCTTGATAATAGAGAGAAAGTCACATTGTAATCAATTCCCTCCACTTGAGAGAACCCTCTAGCCACAAATTTGGTCTTGTGTTTCTCCACACTCCCATCTGCTGCTTACTTTACCTTATAAAGCCATCTGGAACTCACCATTGACTTGTCTGTTGGTCTTGGGACCACTTCGCAAACACAGTTTCTGATAATGGAGTCATACTCCTCAACCATGGCATCAACCCATACTGGTTGCTGCACTTCTTTCTCAAATGAGGATGGCTCTACCTCTACACTCTCTCTCATCAGAGCCATGTAGCTAGTTTATTGATCTAGTGACCTTCTCTACTTGCACTGTGATGTGGGTGCTCCCACATTCTCTCTAGCATCATGCATCAATCTTCCAGCTTCTCCGGTACACTTCCTTCCATCTATGGAAGTCTCTGCATGAGTTGGTGCTTCCACTTTCTTCTCATCTGCATGTGGCTGCTCCACATCATCCTGAGGTTCCACCTTTGGAGCTAAAATCTCTTCATATGCATGTAACTAAAACTCCCTCTCAAGGGAACATCTCATGGCCTTCTCTTCATCGAACTTCACATCTCTATGAACCACTATCATTCTGTTGGATGACAGGTGCATCTGATAGTTGTGAGTTGTATCAGTGTACCCGAAAATATCCCCAACTCAGTTGTTGGCTATAGATTTTTCCATGCATCCTTGGTAACATGAAAATACACTGATGAACCAAAGATCCTAAAGTGTGTCACAACTGGTTCCCTAGCTAAAAAAGCTTCTTCTAGCGTACTCATCTCGAGAATTCTATGAGGACTTATGTTCCAGAAATAAACAACTGTGTTGCATGCTTCAACCCACAAGTGCAATGATAACCCCTAATTATGTAACATCACTCGTGACGCACCCACAATACTTTTGTTCTTCCTTTCAGCCACCCCATTCTACTGTGGGTTATGAGATGATATTAATTCTCGTCGCATGCCTTCTTATACACCGAAGTTCTCGAATTCATTTGACACATTCTCCACCATTATCGCTTCAGAGAGATTTGACTTTCTTACCAGTATCTTTCTCGACAAGTTCTTTAAATTCACAAAATTTAGCAAACGTCTCATCTTTCTTCTTCATGAAGAAAATCCAACACTTACAAGAAAAATCATCAACAAATTTTACATAATACATGTGCTTGGTCGTTGATGTTGTCGAGAACAATCCACACACATCTGAGTGAACTCAATCAAGGATTGCTTTCACTTGACTGCCTTTATCATGAAAGGAAGCTTTGGTGTACTTCCCCAATGTACACCCTTTGCATGTGCCTCTCTGTTATAGTGTACGATAAAACCCTCCTCACACATCTACCAAAGTAACCAGGCAACCGGGGTAAACATGTGACAAGAAGTTACTATGATATGATTCAACCTCCAAAGTGACCTTTAGGAAGTGGAAACGAAGGAAACACACCATACCAGACCTTATGCACCTACTACAAGACTCCCATAATGCATCCCATTCATTCCCCTGACTAGCCCCTGGGTCCCACTGATATTTTAGACCACTAAACCCCGGGACGCTCCCTTGATATTGACAAGGGCGTGCCTGAAAACCTTTGGACGCACGCACAACATGGGTATACATGCGCCTGGGGACTTTTCTCGTCATACCTGTTTCTGCGAATCTGAGATTTGTGCCAGTTTTTAAGCCCAAAATCCAGGTCACTACCCAAAAACCCTTGTAGATTTCAGAATCCATAAATTTGATGATGAAAATACTTCCAAGATTAGGTATGACCATCCCCAACCGGGACTGACATTCTGTCAAACACTTTGCATCAATACAATCTACATGAAATGAAAACAAGATAGAGCATAAATGACTGATAACTCATATGAGACTTGACAAGAAGGATCACCACCCTCTTGCTTTAACTATTTTGACACTAATCAAGCCTTGCATCCATTATCCTTTCAGTTACAAGTAAATACAAGAAATAGCAATGAAAATAACCAATCATATAACCATATAAAGAAAAACGAGATAACAACTATTAAAGCCACATATTAACAAGTATAAAAGAAAGAAAACATATATTTTATTAAACATAGGCAAATTCAACCAGGTTCAGGACTTCCACATACCACCCGGCCATAGACATCGCTGAACCAAATTTGTCTTTCACCCAGTCACCCCCGTGCCATATTCCAAACATGAATGTGAGATCTCATGGATAAAACAATCTAAAAAAAATCAACGGAATCCAAAGGTTAAACCACCTCCACCCTCACCAAACCGTGATCTCACCAAAATTCACACCAAGATCACAAAACCAAATTGAGCTAGGAATGCCTCCTGACTCCATCACTATCCTTGAGGAATTTTATATCTCCTTGTCTCTCAGGCTTTACTGTAATCCACACCATATCATTAGGCCCTAAACCAAGAATCCATCCTCAGGCTTTACCGTGTATCCCACCAAAACCGGTTAAGGGATTCCTAGGCCTTTTCGAATTTTCCTGAGACCATGTCCACCACGGATTTTGAAACCATCTGACAATTCCAAAGCTCAAAACCAAGAAAAGAATCCTATAACACCATGGCTATCCAAAAAAAGGAATGGAAAGTCCGAAAACAACTGTCATAACGCAGAAAAACCATGCCATCGATAATAAGAGAACCATATACCAGCATGCAAAGCCATGCATGTGAAAACCAGCTAGGAAATCACACATGCAATATGTTACTTGCAACTATTCCTATTGAAGGTGCTTGACCCTTCTCTTCCTTGATTGATATTTTACTTCCTTTCCTTTCCTTGTCCTTCCTTTGCTTTATTTTCCCTTCCTTGCTCCAAAGCTAGAAAACTCCAAGAAAACTCTAAGTTTTCAAGAGTGAGAGAGAGAGAGAGAGAATAATGAGAGAGCTCCAAAACTGAAATCACAAAAGGCTACAAACTGATCCTCATAAGTGTTTTTATCAATGAGGCCTCTAGTTTCTTCATTGTCCATTATTTTCCTTCAATTTTCTCCTCACATGCAACCTGTGAACTTTCACCTTCCTTTTCTCCTAATTTCCCTTATTTTCATAAATAAATGTGCCAAAAATACCTTTTTGCCTTTTTTAATGCCTTAGCTATTGCCTTTGCCAATTTCCCCTAGCCATAAACACATTAAATGATTCCCACTAGGACATGTTTGCCCAACATTCAACTTGTAATACGTGTCCCTTAATTGTGGTCTTATTTTTCCTTTATTAACTTTTATTACATGAACTTTTAACTAGTGGTTGTTACATGTACCCTTGGGAAGTCTTGTAGAAATTTGTTGCATGATCTTCAAAGCTCTGTGGTGCAAGTGACCCAATCTGCACCTTCTCTACTTTAGTTCTCAAAGCAGCATTGTCTTCTACATCCAATTTATAGAGGTTCTTCACCTGAACCTCGAACCGCTTCACCTGTCCTAAGGCTATGTGACGAAGGAAAGCCTTTCCCTTGCTAAATATCACATCATAGCCACAATCCTCCAACATGGAAACTGAAACCAAATTCGTCTTCAAACCCGGAACGTACATGACATCATTTAATGTGAGAGGAGAACCAGAATCCCTCTAAAAGGTAAAAATAACGATGTTGGTCGCACTATACCTCCTGTCATCTCCCATATCGATTTGCATCTGGAGGTCCTTCTCCTCCAATTCACTAAAGAACTCTTTGTTGCCAATCATATGGAATGAGGATCCACTATCCAAATACCACACACTACCCATTACTGATGTCACCATGCAAGCAATGAGGGTGAAATCCAGTTCGAATCATGAATCAAGAGCTTCAGCTGCTGCTCCTCCTGAAGGATTATTACCGGACTTATTGTGCGGACACTTTGTGGCATAGTTTCCTAGCTTATGACAATGAAAGAATTTAATATTTGACATGTCCTTCTTCTTGCCACCCTGACTGGAATCTGTTTTGGAATGGGATGAATTCCCCTTCTCTTTCTTCGCCTTTCTAGCTAAGGAACAATTCTCATCATCATCATGCATGGATGAGGATCCATCCATGGTGTTCCACTGAATATCTTCTTGTACCAAGTTAGACAACAATCACTCCCACTTTGGTAGCTTCTCCCTCCCATTAACTGAGTCCTGGTAGTTGTGCCAACTCTTGGGAAGTCCTAGAAGTTCTAAGCTCACCATATCATCTTCAATGACTATAACACTGACACTTCCAAGCTCATTCCAATACTGGGTGAACTTGGTCAAGTACTTTGGTATACTGTCTCCCTTCTCCATCTTGAGCTTTTTGAGCTTCTACTTCAGTTGTAGCTTCCTATTGTCACTATTATGTTGAAATAGGTCAGTCAAGGCCTCCCACATTGCAAATGTAGTTCCCTTACCTTGGAGGTTTGAGACATTATGATCTCAAACTCCTTCTAGGATAATCCTTCTCCCCTTTGCCACACACTTTCTCCACTCTTCCAGATCCTGAGCATTAGCTGGCTTATGAACATCGTTGTTTATGAATTCCTTAAGCCGTTTGTCTTCCAACACTGCCTCCATCTTATCCTTCCAAGAAATATAGTTCGAACTACCCTCAAGGGAATATTTGAGTCTCAATCTATAGAACGACATCCTACTGATTCTGAAGTATGATACTGCAAATTCAATTTCTCCTACAAAATACAAACTTGTATTCTCCTCTTCTATAGTGATTTTAGCTCTGATATCATGTGGAAATTCCTTGTTGATTCAAATTGCAGAATGTAATATGCTAAAACAATTGACTTGAATCTACTCTACTCATAAGCAGAAATAATAATTGATCGATGAAATCACAAAGCATAAAAGAGAAAGAATTCAGTCACACATAACACAATCATTTTCTGGGGAAACCCACAACAAAAAACCCCTACTATCTATATATTGCATTAATAAAAAAATATGAGAATATTACAATGCTTTGCTCAATCCTGAGCAATCTCTACATAATCTATATCTATCTCACTTCTTCACAAACAAGCTCCAGCCAATACTTAGCCAAATCTGCTTCCTACCAATCTCATATTTCCTTGGGTAGTTTCTTAGGGAATTAACCCGTATTTAATTGGGAAATTCCTCATCCATAACTACACAATCCATTAATAGGCCTTCCTCTAATTTCATTAACCATCAATTTAATTTAGATGATTTTACAACTGATAGTACATTGTTCCTGAACTCTAATCTCAACTAGATCTTTCTCTGATCTATTATGCATGAGTTAAATATGAGTGAATCTTCATTTTACTGGTTGAGCAGTGCTGGTTACACCCCACTACAGGATCTCCCACTAATTCCTCCATCAGTTGGAACTAGTTTACCTTATTTTAACTCAGTTAACTTCAATTAAAAAATTACAACTCAAAATAACTCAATGTGGGCCACTAAAATTTAAGAACCACTCTACATGACTCTAGATAGACTCCCAACTCGAATTAACTGAGTCAACTAAATAAAATTAACTTAGTTAACTAATACAAGTTTCTATGAGAATTATAATTACAATTTAATTCCTAATTTAATTCAAGGACAAAATTACATTAGGATTTTCTTGTTGCATTTTTCAACAATGCCCCCACACTAGTGGTGACTCAATTTCCACTTGTGGGTGGTGTGTGTGGCATCGACAACGAGGAAAATCTAAAATATCTTGACCTGTACAAGAACAAATTGTCCTTCAATATCATGTCCAAGTGGAACCCACCATTTCCGTTAGATGTGTTGAGATTATCTTCTTTTTAAGAACATAGATTTCCTCTTTTCGTGAGGGCTCAAAATTCTATGACGACATTGGCTCTCTCTAATAATGCCCTCAAGGGACAAATATCTTCATGGTTATGGAATCTTCCCATGCTTGAGGAAATAAACCTTTCACATAATCACTTGGAAGGGCTAATACCACCTCGGTTGTATAACTCGTCGACTTCATTGTTTGAGGAGGAGCTACGAGCTAATAAATTGAATGGCATCCTTCCCCATCTATCAACTTATGTCATTGTCTTTCCTTGGGAACTTGACCTATCAATTAATAAGATTACTCGTTCAGTCCCCCAAGAAGTATGCACAATGTTACATGCTTCAAATATCTTATCTTTAGCATCAAATAAGTTAGAAATTACTGCTTGCATTTGTGAGCAAACAGAGCATCTAGAAGCTCTGGATCTTTTGGACAACCTGTTATCAGGAAAGCTAGTACCCAAATATTGTTATCTGGAAAAATACCATCCCATTTAGGTGGTTGCTCTTTTCTCAAGGTATTGAATCTAGCACATAATAAATTCCATGGACAAATACTGATGGAACTGGAAAAGTTGAAGAATCTTTAGGTACTACATATAAATAGTAACAGGTTAAGTGGAAATATTCCTGAATCTCTACAAAATTGTAAAAATTAGTAATTTTCGATTTGAGTAGAAATAGTGTCTCAGGAAAAGTGTTTGAATGGATTTCGTGGGTTCTAGTTCCTAGAATTCATTTCTATCATTTGCCCACATTAAAGGGTGATTTCTATGCAACCTTCTTTTCTAGTGAATTTCTCTTTTCTTGGCATTGATCTCTATGGTATTTTAATTTTCATCTATTTTCAAATTTCACCAAGTGGCCCTTTCATTTCTACAAGCCCAAAAAATGAGTATCCAATTTTATTTGGGTTTCTATGTGTTCGCCTTTTAAATTTCAGTTTCAATAATTTCTACGATATTGTGCTTTGGTAGTATTATTGTTTTGTTTATGGAGTTGTATTTTATTTTTGTTGGTTGTAGGTTTGAACTTGGTCAAAGTGGCTCGATTTTGACGATGTTATATTCAAACATATTTATTCTTGAATTGTAAAGAATGAAATCTATAGGGAAGCACAAAAGATCCGTCAAGCTCTTCTGAAAAGTCTATGTAATGCAATAAAACCCCTCTTCTCAATGACTTCCAAGGTGCATGAAAATTAACAACATTGTACCTCACAAAATGAAACAATAATGGGTATCTTAATTTAACATAAGAAAAGAATAGACTCTCTAGAAGTAGAATATAGAATGCTACAAAATATAGTCATGAAGGTTAATAATGGTCCACATTATATAGCTTCAAATCATAAAGTATCAATTAACTCAAATCATAAAATATCAATTAACTCACTTTAAGAAGATTTTAAGGAAAATGAAACAATGCACCAACTAAAAAATGATATAGACACAAAATGACATAGCTCTCATAACTCTCCTCCGTTGAATGGAGGTTGAGAGGAAGCTATCAAGGTTTGGAGGAAGCTATAAGTGTTTGGCATTATGTGTTAATTTCTATTTTTCTTAAAGTAAACTAGAATATGTGTTTTTTCAAGAAGTATACCTTCACAGACACTTCAGATGTAATATCTAGAGATCCTTTAAAACTTTTCTATGTGGATGGTGAAAACTCTCAAATTTATAGACTTATTTTTAGCTATGCTACAATGCTTTTTGATATAATTTTTATCAATTTTAATTTAAAATTGTTGGTAATTTGTATGTCATACACCTACCTTATAATGTTGTAGTGAAGAAAAAAGTAATCGAAGAATATTCCAATGTTATAGTGAAGTAGAGAATAATGTAGTGCCATACCAGAAAAGAAAAGGAAGAAGCTATCAGTGCTTTTGAGTTACTAAGCTAGTAAAAATTAAAAACACAAATGTTTTATAGTTTTAGTTATGTCTATTTATTTAGTTCTAGGAGGAAGAAAACATAAGAGTTAATTTTGATTTTTATATTATGAAAATTTTCCCAAATATTATCAAAGTATATAATAATATGTATTGTAACCATTTAATTGTTAAATAACATATTGAATGAACTTTTAAAAATGGAGTTTTCTTTAGTTTAAAAGTTTTTTCTACACTATTATATTTATATAATATGTTTATAACTAATTTATTTTTAATGTTTTACATCTTTTCATAAATCAATATAAAAAAGATGTTCTATACTTTTACATTTTAATTTTTTTAATACAAATATAAAAAAATAAATAAAAACCAATTATAACATATATAATAACTAAAATACAAATCGGTCTTTATAATCTATTTTTTTCGAAGGGGCGATTTCTCAGTGGTCTTGTGGCTAGTCAGAATGTCAGAGCCATGTGGGATGGTGTGACATCCTATCCACAGTCCAAAGATTCTCTTTCAACCTTCTCTATTTGCCTCGCTCACGATTCTGCAATTTAGGATTTGGTCTTTGGAGGAGGGATTCTCGGAGCTTAGAGGGGGAAGATGGAAGAATGTTACGGAAATGTTGAAGCCTTTATCGAGCTCGATCTTGACCCACATGATATTTTGGCAGTGTGGGGATTGGAGCCCACTTAGTAGAACCTGGAAAAGAGCCCACTTAGTAGAACCTGGAAAAGATAGTTTTTCCCGCTGGATTGTGGCCTTGAATTTCTGGATGTGGCATCAACTTTGATGGTGTTGGATAGAGATGAGGGCTTCTCGGTGGCGCAAGAGGTGGAACCTCACTTTGACAATCTTGGGGAGCAACTTCTGAGGGATGAAATTTCTTTTGGTTTTCTGAAATGGTGCAGAGAGATGAGTTCTCTTTGTTTTGTTTAGAGCAAGGTATCTTAAAGGCACGACCTCTTTATTCTTTAGAAGGAAAGAAATCCTTAACCGTCGAAGAAATAAAAAACCTTGTTTGTTGTGGTGGATACAACAACCTTAGTGCAAATGTTATCCTGGCTGCCACTTTTCATGTTCTCTCAAAACCCTCATTTTCTCTAGGTTTGGAGGTTTGGTGTTCTCAGCAGTCAAGAGGGCTCAAAGGCATAATCCATAACCATGTCAAGGTAAGATATAATACATTCAATCCTTTTTCTCCTTCATGGGTAGGGTCAATATCCAATGTTTTATCTTCAGGCATCGAGGCTTTTTCACTTTGTGAGGAAATGGAAAGAAATAACTCAATGCAGCTAAGCTCCCAAATCCTTGAGATGTTTTCCTCTACTAGATTTTTTGAGAGGGGAGTTTCAGTTATCTATGGCTGGGAAAATTCAAGATGGTCAGGGAAAAATCAATTTTGGCCTCAGGGAGGAGGCTCTACTAAGAGGGTCGGTAGGAAATCCATCGCGTTTTGGGTTAAGGTATGTCTTGAAAAAATATTTAGAGAAATTGAGAGGGGGGAATTTGCCTAGTTGTGAGGTGTTGAGGGAGGACATCTCAAAAGAGCATAAAAAAGGGAGGTTTTTTTCGTTAGAAGGTTTCATAGAGGAAGGGTTGGTTGATCCTCGGAATATCAATTCGAGGAGGTTAGAATATCCAGATATGGGCCATGCAGGGTGCAAGCCTTGTCGACAGGTGGTGGATAGGGCCATTGGAACTAAGGAAGGGGAAGGTATTAAGGAGGGAGTGAAATGAAAAAGAAGAAGGAAGTTCATATGGACCAAGTCGAATGACAAGAACCTAGTGTTAGGGGTAGATATGCAACTAGATTCATCCATGGAGGTGGAAGAGCACATTTTGCTTGGGAGGGCAATGAGAAGACACTTTAAAGCAAAAGAAATAGATGGGTGGATATAGGCATCATGGGTTGATACTCCAGGGAGAGAAACCGAGGTAATTATCCTTGCAAGGGGTTGGTTCATGTTGCAATTTGGGTCAGCAGAAGCAGTTATTTGGGGCTTGGCATGGAACTAGAGTATAGATTCATACCCAGTCCTATTAAAAATATGGAACCCTCTCCTTGACGTGAGGAGGGAGCATGTGAAAGAGGTACCTGTTTGGGTAAGATTACCAACTCTTTCCCCTTAGCTCTAGAAAAAATATGTGTTTCAACCAATTGAGAATAAATTGGGGGTTTTCCTGGAGGTTGATTTGTCTTTTAAGACATCCATAACTAGAAATATTGCTAGGATCCTTGTCAAATTAGATCTCAAAGAGGGGTTGTCGCCCGACATTATGCTCAATTTCAAAGGATGCAGTTATAGCCATCAATTTGACTATGAGGATTTACCCTTATGTTGTTGTTGATGTCTTACTCAGGGACATTTGGTTTGATATTTCCCTCTAGTTTCTATGGGAATCAATAAATCAAGCTCTCAGTTTGAGAGAAAACACAAAAGTAGTCGGTAGTCAGGATCCCAAGATATTTGTCAAAAGGCCCCCACTTAGGATGAATTTGAGGAATGTCGGGCTCAACAGGGAGAAAAGATGGTGTTGGGAAGTGGTTCAGGGGTAGGAGGCAAATCAGATAACTAGTAGGCTTTGTGTGAGTCAACCACACGTGAAGAAAAATCCTCTCCTCCTTTGGGTATTTCTGAACCTTTCTCTCCCTATTCAAATTAGTGTTTGAATGTCAATCCTCCTGCGGTCTTGGTGCTTGGTCCTTCTAGGGTTGTTGTTGCATGCACTTGTATATTATCCTCAATGGTTTTGTCTCTTAGGTTTATTGATGAAATTATCATATTTTCCTCATCGACTCCTACCCCCTCAACCTTTGCAACTGTGTCAGGTCCTAATCCTATTATGGACCCTCCCTATAATATAAGCCCCATGGTTCCAAAAGAGGGCCCATCTGCTTGTATGGGAGGCTTGGGCCCTCTCCCAACCATTCTAGGGAATGGGAAATCCAAAAGTAGAAAATCACATCTCTCGAAGGCACAAATGAAATCTCAATTAGATTATGTTGAAGCAAAACATAAATCCCTCGAAGGGGTGCTTAGAGCAATGTAGACCCTAGCCCGAGTTTCCTCATGATTTCTCTCTCTTTCAATTGCATGGGTTTTGTTAGTTCCTGAATAAAACTAGCATTGAAAAGGTTTATTTCATCCTTGGGGCCTGATATCATCATGCTTCAGGAAACTATGGGGCAAGGTGACCAAAAATTGAAACTTTGGTTAAGATGTTCCAAAGCTGGTTCTTTTTCTCTCTATATGTGAGAGGTCGATTTGTGGGATTAGCTATGGGAATAAATATGAAATCTATTAAAATCCCAAGCACTTTGTGCTCAAAGAATATCCTAGGGATAAACATCTTTTCAACTGACCTGAATATGGACTTGAGAGTAATAAACATTTATGGTTGATTATAACAGTTTGTGGTCATCTTCGAACCATTATCAGGGACCAATTCCACCAACAAAATACTTCAACTTGTAGCCATGTTTGGAACTAATCCAGGAATTGCTTCAAGCTTTAGTTCTAGAGTCCGTGGTCAACCTTAAACCTCCACATGTAGAGAACTCAATTTTTTCCACTTCATTTGGTTTGTGGTTTTTAGTCTTCCATAAAAAACCTTCTACTCAATTTGGTTTGTGTCCTTCCTTAAACCACCATTTCAGAGAGCATATTCAAATATATTTTCACTTTAGCTCTCTTCTTGGACTCATATATACCCATTCACATTAAGAGGGGGAATGTTGGAAAGCGGAATTCACGCATGTATAACAATCATTTATTAACACATGTTGCAATAAAATATAGATCAAACCTCAAGTGAAATGAAGAGATATGAAAGGATACAATCCCATCATTCCTAAACGGTAGAATTAATCTCCATCCTATCAATCAAATCCTTCATTGGAGTGTTTTGTTGGTGAGGTGGGATAATGAAGTAGTCAATGGAGGGGTTTTGTAGTGGTTTCTAAAACATCATCAATTGTCTTGGAACTAACACGGTAAGACCTTTTTTTAATATTTTATCATTTATATTTGATCTAAACTTAATCAATATATGCCAAGTACTTCTAGTGGATAATAATCAGTGTGCATTGGTTCTTTGATTTTGCTTGGGCTCTAGTTCCTAGAATTCATTTATGTAATTACCCTTGCATTAAATGTTGATCTCTATGCAACATTATTTTCTAGTGACTTTCTCATTTCTTGGCATTTATCTCTTTAGTATTTTAAGTTTCATTTATTTTCAAATTCAACCTTGTGGTTCTTTGATTTCTAGAAATACAAGAAATGAGTTTCCATGTTTATTTCGGGCTGTATGTGTTTTCCTTTTAAATTTTTGTTTTAAGAATTTCGAGCAGTAAGTAATGTTTCTTAGTTTATGGAGTTTGGCTCTTTTTTCTTTTTGGGTTGTAAGTACTTCATTTTGATTATATTATATTCAAACATCTCTATTCTTAGCGTATAAAAAATAGATTTTACAGGGAAGCACAAGAGATTTGCCAAGCACTTCACTATCATGAAAAAAATTTCTTCTAAATGAATTTCAAGATACATGTAAATGAACGTTATGCCTCATAAAATTAAAAAATAATGGGTTTCTTAGTTCAACATAAGCAAAAAATTAAAATATTTAGAAATAGAATGGAACATGTTATGAAATATGGTTATCAAACTCAATAACGGTTCACATTTCATAGCTTCAAACCATAGAATAATAGTTAAAAGGAAAAGTAGAAAATTCATAAAAAATGATATAGACTTTGAATAACATCACTCTCATTTTTTGAATATTTTTTGGAAAGAAACTATCAAACACAATAAAAGCTATTAGTAATTATTGTTTTTTTTATATTTTTTATGTTTCCTATATTAAATTATATATATATATATATATATATATAGTATTATATATTATATTATATCATATATATATTCTAAACACTTCAAGGACAATTAGATGTAATAAATCAAATCCTCAATAGATTATGAAAACCCTCAAATTTATATAATATTTCATATTAATATTTTTTATGCTTATTTTAGCTATGGTGCAATGCTTTTTACTATAATCTTTATCAATTTCTATTAAAACATGTTTATACAGGTATTGCTCCATCCACCTTGCAATTATGCAATAGAAGATAAGGTGGAACATATGGACATTATAGTCATATAGTGGAGTAAAGAATATTGCAATGTTATAGTGGAATAAAGAATAATGTAATATTATGCTAGACTAGAGAATAGTATACATGGTGAAGGATTAATTTTTTGGTGATCTTAAGTAAGTAGAAATGAAAAAAAAAAGATAAATGAATTATAGTTTTATTTATATTTAGAGTTATTTAATGTTAAGTTGATTTTAAAAACAAAATGGATTATATTTTGTTTTTATTTTACTAAAATTAATTGCCGCTAAAATTTTATTACTATTAAGCAATCTTGTTAAAGTATAGAGTACTTTATATTGTAATCATTTAGCTATTAAATAATACATTAAGTGCATAATTATTTAGTTGAATAATACATTGTGTGATTTTTGAAATGTGAGATTTTTGCTTATAAAAAATTTCCCCTAAAATATCATATTACTAGTAATTTCATGTATATTTAATGTATTTTGTTTTTAATTTTATACTTTTTATAAACTAATATGAAAAACATATTCCTCCATTTTATTTTATTTATTTTATATTTTTAAATATACATATATATAATGTTTTTATACTAAACAATTTTATTTAATAATGAAAATAGAATCTAATTTTTAAATTATAATTCCATATCAGCTTTATAAAATAATAAAGTTACATTTTTGAATCATGCAAACTAAATAATTAAAAATGATTCAAATTAAATAGTTAGAAATCCAAATCATTGGTGGATCTTTGGAAACATCGTGTATTGATGATGATAGTTGAAATATCATTCACGTGTTTTGGTAATTATTTTGTTTTAAATTTTTTATATAAGATATTAAAAAATAGATTTCATATTTTTATTTTCAGATTTTATTTTTTTTTAAATGAGATATTATATATAATAATATATATATATTATAATAAATATATTTATATTTTTAGATTTAAAATTTTTTAATTACATATTAAAAAATATTATAACAATAAACATATTTTTACTTTTTTTCAGATGTTTTTTTTTTAATTACATATTATAAAAACAAATTATTTTTGTAATAATAATATTCCAAAAAAAACTAAGTAATGATTTTGACTTAAATAATGAAAATAAAATTTAAAATTTTAATTATAAATCATACTAAATTTTAAATCACATCCAACTTTATAAAAAATATATATTTATTAAATAATAATAAGCATATTTTTATTTTTAAGATTTTTATTTTTTTAATTATATATTATAAAAAAATTACTTTATAAATAATAATAAGTGAAAAAAAATCCTTAAATCTTAAATATAAATCACACAAAATTTTAAATCACGTCCAACTTTATAAAATAATAATAAAGTTGCACTTTTGATGGATGGCAACTAAATAGTTAAAATTCGAATCAATGATGGATCGTTGGAAATATCATCTTCTTTTATAATTTATACTCTCCATTTACTTTTCATAAATAACTGGTTTCGATTTTGTTTCTAATAAAATAATTTATTATTTACCCATTACATTATCTTTGAAGAGAGTTGGTCTTTTAGTGAAAAACTAAAGGGTTCGATTAACGCTGTTAAACCAGATAATTCATGAGAAAATCATAGAAATTAAGTATAACCATTTGAAGGGAAAGATTCCATTTTCATCGGGCCGTCCCCACTCGCTTACTGTACTAGACCTGTGTTACAACCTTTTATCGGGATCAATCCCTATCTCCCTACGAGGCTTGTCTAAACTAACCAATATCAGTGTTAGTCACAACAGTTTGAGCAGATAGAGTGGGTGTGTTTACATCATCAAGGAACCTAGCCTTGAGACAAAGTAGAACAATTTTCAACAATATTTAAAAAAGTTGATTCTAGAAGTATATTATTTGATATTGTTTTTAATGTGATAATGTGAATTTTGAAATCCATATCAAATCAACATGTGAATTTTGCAAACCATATATAGATAAATGTCACAAAGAAAAGAGAGAATTTTTTATGATGATCAAATGATTGATTTTTATATCAATATTCTATATTGACATACATTCCACATCATGTACCAAACAAGAATCAATATTTCATAGAATGTTTTTTTTTTTTGCAAATTTTTACTTCTTTTTTCTAAAATCTTGCAATCAATTCAGAGAAAATATTTAGATCTTTTGTATCTTCCCTCTCTTCATGGTGACCACCCTCCATGATAGAAATTATGAAGACTTTATCAAAGAGCTTGTTGATTGCATTATAAAACACATAAATTTATACAAATCCAAGTGGGTAAATCTATAGAGGTTTTACGGACCATCATTAACTTCCTATCTTCCTAAAAAATTCTGTTGCTATGGTTGACTCCCCACCATCCTATGATTAGGCATGATTATTATTCTAACACCTCCGTTTAATCACAACATATACTTTAACTTGCTAGCTAGTCTAGGTCTCAATTATGCTTACAACAAAACATTTCATTTTTTCCTTCTTGTTGAAGAGTCCATGCTTGTTCATTTGTTGATGTAGTTTCTTTCTTTCTTTCATTATGAGCTCCTTCAACTGCTATTTTCTTATGTACTTAACATCAACAAGCTCTTCTGGATTGGGAACATATCGAACAAAGTAATCCAATTCAAGTTCTCCCCACTTTCCATGAGAAGCCACTAGAAAAGCCACCAAAATGCAATCATCTTCAAACATTAGCAACGTCTGAACAACATCCATGGTTATATCCTCCACTGTTGCAACCATCTTAGAAGCGGATCCAATCAAATTTGTAACAATTTGGTTCCGAGAGAAGCAAGTTTTTCTTTCAGTGATTATAAGGACATGTGGAATAAACTGCACTTCCAAAGATTCATGGTTATTAATAAAACCATATGTTTACCAAATAATTCTTCAGACTCAAAAATACTACCAAAATAAAAAATATTATGCGGCCCAAAAATACTTCCAAATAGACTCTTTAAAAAAACATCATAAAAAGATTGCTATCAAACATTATTCCGTTCATTTCTCAGCTTTCTAATACACGTCCACTGATTCTAATCTTCCTCACCCACTATGCAAACTAGGCTCAACAGATCATCCCACACGGTCAGCTCTCCAACTCAAACTTGGCATTACACACACGTCCTTCATCAAGCTCGTGCACTTTAATAGAAATCACTGGGGGTACCCAACTTTCTCGGTTCTCAGGCCGAATTCGTCCACATTTCATAAATTCTCACTTCCTTACAGCGGCTCCATAGGATTTCAATAGACATCCACACAATGCAAACTCACGTTCATTCAAAGGATTTCAATACTGCTTTGTTTTTCAATAGAAGATATATCCACACGACCAACAAACATAAAGAATGGCCCAATATAATTCCTTAAAACTTTATTTTAAAGCAAAGACTTCAAACACACTTTTCCTGACTCTAGAAACAAAGGTTCTCTCGGGGCTTGGCTCCTTCGACCATGTGTGGAACCCATACACTTCATTTGTTCTAGTGATTCACCGTTTATACTTTCCACACTGCTCAACTTAACGGCAACCACAATAGTGGTCACTTTACACCACTCAAGAGCAACAATTCAGCAATTGCAAATTGCTCCACAGGACAAACTCCACTGCGCTGCAGTCTTTCTATCACAGCCTCTACCGGGCACAGACCCACATAGTCAACACTGTCCAGCGCCGAATACTCCAGCGCTAGCTTTGATTTACGGCTTCACACTCAGCCTTCACACACAGAGGAGGTCAACAGGTTGCTTGGAAACTGCACTCTTTCACACTCTTGAATTTGCGACTCTATAGTGCCTCGCAACAATTCAACAAAGATGCTACCACACTCCACAGAAACTATAAAGACTCTACCAAAGAGTTTGTCAATTGCATTACAAAACACACAAATTTATACAAAACCCAACCAGTAAAGCTAGGTTTTACTGACGGTATACGATCAAACGTGATTATTATTCTAAGATCAGACGTGATTATTATTCTAAGGGTGCGTGGTTTTACTTCAACTCACCTAACTAGCATCCAAAAATACCTTAAACGTTACGGTTTCAAACATACTACTAATTTCTATGATAAAGGGAATTCGAAAGAGTACTATCCAACAACACTTCCATCCAAACCTAAATATGATTCAAACAAAGACTTCAAACCATAAATATCATTGGATGGTAATAAGTCAAGAACATACAAATAAATGGAAATTTTCACTTCAAGTCACTTAACTAGCATCCAAAAAGACATTAAACGTTAGGCTTTCAAACATACCAGTAATTTCTATGATAAAGGGAATTTGAAAGAGTACTAAATGATAATGAAAAAGTTACTATAAAACTATGGCACGCTGCTAACATGCCAGCCGCCAGTGGCCTATCCCACACCACTTCCATCCAAACCTAAATATGATTCAAACAACGACTTCAAAACATAAACATCAATGGATGGTAATAAGCGAAGAACATACAAATAAATGGAAAATATTTATACAAACATTGAAATCATATATTCCTTCATTTGCACAATAGATTTGAAGATATGCTGTACTACTTTAAAAATACCATTGGCCAAAAAGATCTTGTAACAATAATTGTTGAATTCGAAAGCTCCAATTGCTTAAATAAAATACATAGACTGACTAATCCACGACTGCTATGCTCATGCTAAGCAGCATAACCTTCGAGGGAACTCCACGGGATTCATCAACGTTGAAGCCCGGAGATTAGATCTAAATTTCATTTTCTACAAAAACGAAACAGAAAAGGTCGCCATAAGCATATTGTTTTAATCTTCGCAGCAAATGCAGAAGGCCACTTTGTATGATTCCACTAAATAACTGTTTTAATCTTAGCAACAAACGCAGAAAGCCAGCTGGTACAATTTAGCTAAATAAATGGGAGTCGTCTAAATAGGCAGAGGAATTGCCAAGTGATAGGAATCAGGGCAAAAAAATTTCAAAAAATCTTGTAAACACAGTGTTTGAATCGTGTTTTTGATGGTGGAAATGGATTCAGCACCATCAAAAACGTGTAAGACACCTAAAAATTTGAAGTTTAACAACTATAACTTGGATTTACAAAAATCCTTGCTGGATTTTCTCTAAATATGACCGGAATTTCCATGACTTTTTAGGCAATTCCTCCGGCTAGTTAGACTACTGCAAATAAATGTTTTAATTTTTGCAACTGGCTATAATCCCTGACTACTGCAAATAAATGTTTTAATTTTTGCAACTGGCTATAATTCCTGATATAGTCACAAACAGAAAAATATTTCATTTTAGAATAAAGTTATGCAAAACTATTGGGATAATCTATTTAATGAGGGGTTTGTCGGGACCACTTATTTTGAAGCTTCACAGAAAAAAACTAAATACATCAAGCAGATAAAAAAACAATCTATCCCATAAGCTATTTTTAACTTTTGATAGACTTTAAATTTTTTTTTTTTTTTTCCTTTCGTCTGATCTTTAAAACAATCACAAATTCAATCACAACTTTATGGGTTTTTAGATACACAGTGGATAATTTTTAAATAATTTACAACCCAACATTTAGCAATGAATCAAAATAATCTATCCATTTACATGAACGTTCGTCGTTGTTTAAAACTATAAAAACTAAATAATAGCACTCGAATTTTATTTACAAAAACTCCTCTGTAACCGTTGAATTTAAACCGATTGCAGATTTCGAAATATTTTGAAATCTATTCATTTATATTTATTTACATGAACGTTTTGAGTAGTTTGAAACTATAAAAAACTAAATAAATGCACTTTAATCTTATTTGCAACGATTGCTTTACAACTGTTCAATTTAAATTGATTGCGGATTTCCAAATATTTTGGAATATGATAAATAAAATTAATTTTACCCTTATTCATAAACTTCTAGAAAATTTCCGAAATCTACAATATAGAGTTATTCATATATTCCATAAAATTTCCGAAATGCACGATAGAGAATACAGATAAAAACGGCTCACCTGCAGTTTCTCAGAAGAGGAGAACCGCACAGCTCCGGGTTACCAGAGAACGAGGGTCCCAAAAATGTGTCCAAATGTCCACCATATGGAATACTCACGTAATTAATTTGAGATGGGTTGCACATCTCTAAAGCGATCAACTTCCGGAGTACTATCTCCGTACTGTCTGTGATACGGAAAGAAAAATGGTGGCCCTGAGCTTCTGTAACACAATCTCATTGATGTCTCTCTGTTTTGATTTAAATCTGATCTCATCATTTCTTAATTCTATTGTGTGAAGGATTATTTTGGTTGTCATTCCCTGCTTTGCTTTTGTCTTTGAGCTTTACAATGCACTGCTTTCCACAACAGTCCATATAGATAACAGACTCATGCTCTTTCAAAGGTGGAGATGCAATTGCAGTGTGCAAGAAACCAAAATGATGATGATGACACGACCCGGGCTTTATATCATGTTCTTTTTGGTCGAAGGGGTTGAACCAATCCAATATAACTTTTGACAAATCCATAAGCTTCTCTTGGACATCAACTGTAAGGACTTGTTGTCCTGAGGGTGCGCGGTTGGAGGCTTGAACGAACAATGTTCCAGCTTGGTGTGCGAGCTCAACATGAAATGTGCGAAGATGTTATGAATGCGTGGAAGGTTGTGTGAGCGGTTTATATATGTGTGGGAGCGTGGATGAGCACCCACGGGCCGACCAACAAATGTAGCAAGGCCAACTTGACTTGTGGGCATTTGGAACGAATGCCAACTCATGTTTGCGATGGAGATGAGGGCGTGGGTAGGTCAGCTGGGCAGCCAAGACCTCGCCTTGCCACTCGTGTAAACAAACATGGCGTGGAGTTCATTTGGACATCGAACTTCGATTATCACTCAACGAGCTACTTGGACGCAGGGCGAAGGCGGAGCGGGAAGTGCGAAGTTGGGCGAGTCGCCGTGCAGGGCTGCACGACGGGCGACCCGGGCGGGCGCCCATGCAGGGCTGCACGACGGGTGATCTGGGTGAGGGCGTCCATGCAGGGCTGCACGACGGGTGACCCGAGTTGGGCGTCCGTGTAGGGTGCACGACGGGCGACTCGAGTTGGGCGTCCAGGCAGGTGTACACGGCAGGGCGACCAGGTAGGGCGTCCGCTGAACGAATGAACCGAGGCGCTGAATGGGTGACTCAGGTAGGGCACGCCATGCACGGAGGTGATTCGGGTGTCACGGTGAGGGCGTGCAGACAGGCGGTCGGGTGAGGGCGCGCCGTGCACTACGAAACGGTGGAAACGAAGGTTGGAACCGGAGGTCGTGAACGAGGAGTCAAGCAGACGGTACTACGTGCTGTTTCATACGATTTGGGCGTTTGTCAAGGGTTGGTAAGTGGGACTGCGTGTGGGTAGGTATACATGGTTTGGGTGTTTGCTGACCACGAAGAGCGAGCCGGGTGAAGACATGCGACAAGGTGAACGAAGGGTTGGTGAGTCGTGCAGAGGTGCCGACGAGCTGGGCAACCGAGTTTGCCGAAGTTGGAAATTTGGCTAAGTATAAATTTGTGGTTTCCCAAGGACTTAACCTATACTTTGTAAAAGTGGAAAAATTATATGTATATTGATATCGGGTAGACTCATATTGCTGGGAGTTGCCCCTCCTTTTATACTGTCATGCATTTCTCTTGTATAATGTTGTTTATGTTAATGTTATGGGCTTTTACTTGTATAAAGGATAAAAGAAATAATACTTGGTAACAAAAATAAAACTAAGTATGGAATGTTAGGCGTAGTCTACAATCGTAAGTATTGGTGAAAAGAAAACAGTTGGTAGTGCCGCACCTCGCCTAGCACGGTTGGAAGACTACCGTAGGCTTGGGGGCATGACAGGTGGTATCAGAGCTGATTCAGGTGAAGTGCAAACGAAGGACGCTGATTTTACAAAGGCCAAAGACTTGAAAGGAAGTTCAAGTTTTGCAGGTGACAGATAAAATCAAGAGCTGGTTTAGTCTTGCAGGGAGAACTTGGTGAAACAGGTCTAACAGGGGTGAAGCATTGTGCTTGGGCCAAGCTGAACGACAAGGCATGGAAATTTTGGAAGAATGCGAAGGGAATCTCTTACTTACCTTATACAGGTTGAAGCAGATGAAAGAAGAGAATCCCCGGATTCGAGAGAAACCTTAAGTCTTGGAAAAGAATGTTGAAGACAAACTTCTTCAACTTGGTTGGACAATGGAGCAAGATGAAGTTGCAGATTGTGCTAACAAGGAAGAGGACGTCGTGATGCTTGAAGATGTTGCAGATATGACAACGATGGAGGATGAACTTGAGGTTGATCAAGTTGGACCAGGATCGTGCAATTAGCAAACATGGATGGATGAGGATACTCCCATGGAAGAACTTCATGATGATGATGATGAAGTAAGTATTGATACTTGCGTTTCATTTGAGCTTTTGGGAGATGAACTATATGCAGGGAAGGGTAAAATCAATTTGCCGATGCTAGGGAGGATCTTAACATGGATGTCTATGATGAGACCTTGTATGGAGAAGCAAGGATTGTTGACTGTTGCAGAGCTTGTTGGGGTTGTTTGTGACCTTATGATAGAAGGTACAAGGGCCCGCGACAAGGGAGGGACATGATGATCATTGTGGATGATTGGGTCATGCTTTAGCCACATGGAGAAATGGCTAAGTTCCTGGCATGATTCATGGACAGATTGAAGAAGGGCACACACTTTACTTGGGTGGACTTCTCATGGCCGAGACTAAGAAGCAAGTCTTGGTGGAACCTTTAGTGGGGGAGCTATGATGGAAGAAACTCATGTGATGATAATATGGTTGGGTGACCGAGTTCACTAGACCGGATTTGCAGACTTCGATGAGGATGACCGATTTTTGTGATAGGTCTACCTGGTTGGACTACATGGGCAACTTAGTCATGGACATCAGGTTGGATACATGGAGCATGTCAGTCTTATGTAGGGACATTATGCAGGGGCACTTATAAAGGTGTCACTATGGACATCCAATGAGGAGTGCCAAGGCAGGAATGTTGTGCAGGTGGATTTGCTAATGTGACATGGAGATGTTTTGCTTATGAGTCGATGGAGAGGTTGTGCACTCTTGTACAACAAGGCCATGGACTTGGATGGATTGTGAGCAGACTATGGAGCATTCCTACTACATGGAGAGTTGAGGCATCCTGCAGAGACCTTTGGGCTGAGACTTGTATGCTTGCTGAGATGTTGGTTGGAGATGACTCATGGAGCTCATGATGACATGAGATTGTTGTGACCTTTGCAGACTTCATTTATGGTGGACTTAGAGGATCTGATGCATTGAGGAGCTGAGGTCAAAGACTTTGATGCAGGATGGGGTGCATACTTTCAAGTACATGTATGGGAAAGGCTTGAAAGAGTGACTTGATGAGGAGGATCGATATGAGACACTCTGGAGTGATGGAGATACAATGATGATGATGCCTTGGTAGGACACTTGGGCATGGGTTGAGCTGAGACTTAACCACCTTTAACACATGGGCGCTGATTGATCTATGATCATGGGCAGCACATGGATAGATGAGATAGGTGTATACTTGTTTCTATGGCAAACTGAGGGATGGCACATACAGATATGATGGAGGTTGCTTCATGGACCTGGATGTGGCACATCGAGAGTTGGAGTTTGATGAGTTGGTCTCTTCATATTGAGGAGGCACACATATGGATGATGATGTTGGGGTAGATGTGGCTGATTTCATGCAGCACATTAGTACTAGACATCATGAACAACATGTTGCAAATGAGATGAGGACTACTTTATGGACCTGAGCATAGCTTACACTTATATGGAGATGGATTCTTGATCAAGTTGAGGATGTGATGGGATCTTCTGAGAAACAATCGGTGATGGCATGAGGATGTACATTTTCATGGTTTGAGCGTGGCAGTTGGATTAGCTACCCAACTAGTTCAAACATGGGGGCATGCAGTGTGCAGAGATGTGTTAGCATTTGTAGTATCATGGCAGCATACCACATGAGGACGACACGTGATGAGGTCAACATGATATGTTGCAGTGTGCATGTAGCTTGAGATGGAGGGACCAGCCTTCCATGATGGGGAGCAGCATGTGGAGATTGCGACGAGATGGTTGATGGTCATGGATTGAGATGATTTCCGATGTATCACATACCGATGGGCTGTATACCTTGGTATGGTGATTTTGGTGATAGATGGTTACCACGACGAGACGTGATGGAGACAGTGGTTCTATATATGTTGCAGGGATGTTTGCAGTATGTGGAGGGGTTGACATCATGGATGAGACAGTTGTTATTGATCTTGGTGGATGGCTACCAGGATGGTATGTTGTCAAGGATGACAACGACTTCAGGTGGAGGAGGATGTAAGAACCTGCTGTCCTGAACATGTTCCGCCCGAAGTGCGACTGCGACTGAATGGACGGTGCGCGGTTGGAGGCTTGAACGAACATCGTTCTGGCTTGGTGTGCGAGCTCAACATGAAACGTGCGAAGATGTTATGAATGCGTGGAAGGTTGGGTGAGTGGTTTATATATGCGTGGGAGCGTGGAGGAGCACCCACGGGCCGACCAACAAACGTAGCAAGGCCGAATTGACTTGTGGGCGTCTGGAACGAAGTCCAACTCATGTTTGCGATGGAGATGAGGGCGTGGGTAGGTCAGCTGGGCAGCCCAAACCTCGCCTTGCCACTTGTATAAAAAAACATGGCGTGGAGTTCATTTGGACATCGAACTTCGATCATCATTCAACGAGCTACTTGGACGTAGGGCGAAGGCGGATCGGGAAGTGCGAAGTTGGGCGAGTCGCCGTGCAGGCTTGCACGACAGGCGACCCGGGCAGGGCTACACGACGGGCGACCCGGGTGAAGGCGTTCGTGCAAGGCTGCACGACGGGCGACCCGAGTTGGGCGTCCGTGTAGGGCTGCACGACAGGTGACTCGAGTTGGGTGTTCGGGCAGGTGTACACGGCAGGGCGACCGAGTAGGGCGTCTGCTGAACGAATGAACCGAGGGGCTGAACGGGTGAATCGGGTAGGGCGCGTCGTGCACGGAGGTGAGTCGGGTGACATGGTGAAGGCGTGCGGACGGGCGGCCGGGTGAGGGCGCGCCGTGCATGATGAAACGGTGGCAACAAAGGTTGGAACCGGAGGTCGTCAACGAGGAGTCAGGCAGGCGGTACTACGTGTTGTTTCATACGATTTGGGTGTTTTTCAAGGGTTGGCAAGCGGGACTGGGTGTGGGCAGGTATACACAGTTTGGGCATTTTTTGACCAAACGAAGAGCGAGCAAGGTGAAGACGTGCGACGAGGTGAACGAAGGGTTGATGAGTCGTGCGACGACCGTGCAGAGATGCCAACGCGCTGGGCAACCGAGTTTGCCGAAGTTGGAAATTTGGCTAAGTATAAATTTGAGGTTTCCCAAAGACTTAGCCTATACTTTGTAAAAGTGGAAAAATTATATGTATATTGATATCGGAAAACTCATATTGCAAGGAGTTGCCTCTCCCTTTATACTGTCATGCATTTCTCTTGTATAATGTTGTTTATGTGAATGTTATGGGCTTTCACTTGTATAAAGGATAAAAGAATAATACTTGGTAACAAAAATAAAACTAAGTATGGAATGTTAGGCGTAGTCTACAATCGTAAGTATTGGTGAAAAGAAAATGGTTGGTAGTGCCGCACCTCGCCTAGCATGGTTGGAAGACTACTATAGGCTTGGGGGCATGACATCAACGGTCGGGTTGATCAGCTCCAACTGTAGTAGCTTTAGGAGAACGATAAAATGGATTTGATTTCGAAGAATCAAAAGGTCTCTCCGTACATCTTTTGCAGCATAGTCAAGCTTATTTTCCCTAAAAATAGGGTCATAGCACTCATCCGCCTCCAGAGTTGCGGATGAGTGCTATGACCCTATTTTTTGGGAAAATAAGCTTGACAATGCTGCAACAGATGTACGGAGTGACCTTTTGATTATTGGAAATCAAATCCCTTTCATCGTTCTCCTAAAGCTACTACAGTTGGAGCTGATCAGCCCGACAGTTGATGTCCAAGAGAAGCTTTTGGATTTGTCAAAAGTTATATTGGATTGGTTCAACCCCTTCGACAAAAAAGAACTTGATATAAAGCAATGGTCGTGTCGTCATCATCATCATATTTTGGGTTTCTTGCACACTGCAGTTGCATCTCCACCTTTGAAAGAGAATGAGTTTGTCATCTGAATGGACTGTTGTGGAAAGTGGTGCATTGTAAAGCTCAAAGGCAAAAGCAAAACAGGGAATGACACCAAAATAATCCCTCACGCAATAGAATCAAGAAACGCTGGGATCAGATTTAAATCAAGGGAGGGAGGCATCAATGAGATTAAGTTTGAGAAGCTTAGGGCCACCATTTTTCTTCCCCCAATCCATATCACAGACACTACAGAGATAGTGCTACGGAACTTAATCGCTTTTGAGATGTGAAAGCCATCTGAAATTAATTACGAGGGCACCCCAAATATCCACCAAATGTCCAAAGCACCAAGGAAGCTAAGTTTTGCAAGTGTAGCAGGTATTCTTCCCTCTAACTGGTTGCATGGCATATCTAAACTTTCTAAATTTACCATTCTCCCAATTTCTTCTGGAATGTTTCCCATAAGATGGTTATGGCATAGATTCAAACTATGCAGACCCCGCAGATCTGCAATTTCCACGGGGATGTCACCAGAAAGGATGTTTGCCGAGAGTTCCAGAGAAGTCACAAACGTGAGGAAGAATTCATACGCCATTTCCTGACCCTTGTCAATGACGTTAACTACATCTTTATAGTACTTTCCATACCTCAGCTCAGGCTTAGCGGGTCTGTACTTGTCGATCATTACTGATATGTCTGAAAGATGTGGCGGTATCATACCTGACAAACGGTTCATTCCTAGATCAAGAATTTGGAGCTGCTGAAGGTATCCAATTTGAATGGGTATTCTACCTTCCAAATTGTTTGATCTGAGAACAAGTATGCAGAGTTCAAAAAGGTCCACAATCCATTCGGGAACTTTGCCTGAGAGCCTGTTTTTACTCAAATCCAAAATTTCTATTTTTTTTATAATTTTGTAGAGACTCAGGAATATTTCCACTTAAATTGTTACTATTGATGTGCAGTACCTGAAGTTTCTTCAATTTTTCCAGTTCCATCGGTATCGGTCCATGGAATTTATTACGTGCTAGATTCAATACCTTGAGAAGAGCAGTCACCTAAATGGGAGGGCAGGTTGCCAAATAACATGTTGCCCGAAAGATCCAGAACCTCTAGATGCTCTGTTTGCTCACAAATGCAAGAAGGAATTTGACCCTCTAGTTTATTTGAGGCTAAAGATAAGAAATCTAAAGCATGCAACATCGTGCAGAATTCTTGGGGGACTGAACCAGTAATGTTATTAATTGACAGATCAAGTTCCCAAGGAAAGGTAGCCACCGAACTTGATAGATGGCGAAGGATTCCATTCAACTGATTACCTCGTAGCCCCACCTCCTTCAATGAAGTCGAAGAGTTATACAATTGAGATCGTATTGGCCCTTCCAACTGGTTGTACGAAAGGTCTATTTGCTCAAGCATGGGAAGATTCCACAACCATGAAGGAATTTGTCCCTTGAGGGCGTTCCTAGATATAGCCAATGTCGTCATAGAATTTTGAGCCCTCGGGAAAAGAGGAAAGCTCTGTACTTCACAATAAGATAATCTCAACACATCTAACTGAAATGGTGGGTTCCAGTTGGAGGTGATATTGAAGGACAATTTGTTCTTGTACAGGTCAAGATATTTTAGATTCTTCAGACTGTGAAAGTGTGTCTCTGATATCGGTCCGCTCAAACTGTTGTGAGAAGGACTAATATTTGTCAGTTTAGGCAACCATCTTAGGGAGATAGGGATTGATCCCGATAAAATGTTGTAGCCTAGGTCTGGTACAATAAGCGAGCGGAGAAGGCCTAATGAAAATGGAATCTTTCCCTTCAAATTGTTGTGTTTCAGATCTAGCTGAGCCAAGGCCGATAGTTTTCATATAGAAGATGGCAAGGATCCCTTCAAACTATTGTTTTCCAAACGGAAAAGGGTCATGGTCTTCCACTGGCCCTGAAAAATCTGAGAAACATTGCCAGATATTCTATTGTTGTCCAAGTTAATTCTTTTTAGGTGAGGCATCTGAGAGAGTTCAAACGGAAGAGATCCGCTGAGACTTGAATTAGACATCTGCAAGGAAATAAAACTAGTCATATTGCTTAACCAACTGGGGAATTCACTGTGAAATGGGTTGCTATCAAGATGTAGAATTTTTGTGGATGTAAGGTTTTGCAGCGAAGGGAGAATGGCACCCGTCAGGCCACAGTTCGACAATGAAAGGTTCCTGAGCTGAGAAAGGCGACCTACTGACCATCCTCATGCGGAAGACATCGCTGAGAGGTCGACTCTGTCAAGGGAAAGGTGTTTCAAGGCTGTGAGATTTGTAAGCCATGAGTGGTCGGGACTTTCCAGAGTAAAAGCAGAGGAATGGTGCCTGAAAATCCCGCTTTAGAGAGGTTAAGGTGGGTTCATTTCTTCAACAGGCACGACTCTTGGGGAATAGGCTGGCCCTTAAAATTATTGGAGCCGACATTCAAACTCTCCAAATCCCTTAATTGAGAAAGAAAGAATAGTGCAGGATGGAACTCACCATTCAGATTGTAGTTATGCACATCCACACCAACCACATGACCGGTCCGTCCGTCGCAAGACACACCATCCCACTCGCAACAGTTAATTGAAGCAATATTCCATGAAGCCAATCTTCCAACAGAATCATGTAGATGGTTTTTAAAATTCAAGAGAGAATGAATTTCTTGATTCAAACAAGTAGTGTCGCAGTAAACAAACTTCAATATAACCAGGGAAATTATGCAACAAATGAACACCCGGATAACAAAACTCAACAAGCTCTTTCGCATGATACCTGTCAAACGCCATTCTTGTTTCAAGGGTCTGCTTCTACACTATTGCAGACTGCCTATTTTCGACATCATAATCATTTTTTCTGGGCGCCCGGATGATGGTACTCAACTATATGCTTTAGCAACACTAATTAAGATTGTACTCTTTTATTCTGCACGAAAAGTCGAACGCTTTTATTCTTCACGACTCTTTTATTCTTCACTAAAAAGGATCTTCAAAGACAATGTATCACTCAATAAAAAATTATTTTGTTAACCAAAAAAAATGGCAAGGGCTAACCAGCCTGCCATAGGGCATTAAATGCCCTGGTACATGCATGCTCTATAACAAAATAACACACAACTTTTATTTTTAATTTATATGGCCACCAAAGGTTGTGTGTTATTTTGTTATAGAGCATGCATGTACTAGGTCATTTAATGCCCTATGGCAGGCTGGGTAGCCCTTGCCAAAAAATGGCCTTATTTATAAAAATAATAACAGTATTATAAATTACATTAAAGTTCACATAGACATTATTATATAATAAATATCAAAATTTTTACTTGTAAATAGTTTAGCAAAAAGTAATGGAAATTTCGGCAAGATTATTTAAAATCTTAGTTACAGCTATGAATTTCATTGTTTTGAGTGCATTAGGGGTTCTTGATGGTATTGAACCCATTTCAACCTTCACAATGCAATTCAAACACTGGAGCATTTTGATTTTTTGAATTTTTTTCCCCTGATTCCCACAAGAAATATGTCATACAAGTGAATTTGTGACATCCATAGACAACTCCCTAGACTCTTAAACATTCATATAGAAATCACTATATAATAAACATCAAAACACATACTTTAAAGCACCCTTCACATTGCTAAAATAAAATAAAAATCATAAAATCTAACTAAATTATAATATTAATTCAATTTAAATTATTATTATTAATTATAAAAAGAATTAATATATTACTGTAAAACATATATATAAATGGTTAACAAACATTCATATAAGCATTACTATATAATAAACATCAAAACATTTACTTTAACTTACATTTCACATTCCTAAAATAAAATAAAAATCATAAAATCTAATTATATTATAACTTTAAGTGATGATTGACGCTATGTGATTCATTTCACTAGTTTCGATCCCACTTCTTCACCATTGAGAGCATCACCAATGAGTGCTAAGTGGACTATTAAAAATTCATGAGAAATTTAAGTGATCATTGAGGCTATGTGATTCATTTCACTAGTTCCAATCCCACTTCTTCACTCTTGTGAGCATCACCAATGAGTGCTAAGTGGACTATTTAAAAATCTTGAGAAATTTAAGTGATCATTGAGGCTATGTGATTCATTTCACTAGTTTCAATCTCACTTCTTCACCCTTGTGAACATCACCAATGAGTGTTAAGTGGACTATTCAAAAATCATGAGAAATTAGTTAGTTACAACTACCTCTCATGGAAATGGTCATAGATGAATGACCTACTTAACCCAGTTGAATCCCAAAAAATGATATATGGGAAAACTCCTCAATATTTAAAAACTTTAATTTAATTTAAATTATTATGATTAATAATTATAAAAATTCTTCATATAACACTATGAAACAAATATATAGAATACGATTCTTAAATATGGAGATTTATCCCAACTTTAATAAATCTTAAGTTTTGATGTGTCTATGGATATAGTAAACATTCCTAAGACATAACTAAAAAAAGAAATGATACTTCCAATTAACCATCTCGCTCATTTTCTTTCTAATTCATGTAACTTTATTATTATATAAAGATGGAGGTGATTATAAATTAAAATTTTTAGATTCTATATTCATTACTTACTTTTATTATTAATAGAAATAAAAAGTTACATTAGTAATCAGTCCTCCCTTTAAGAGGCCAAAAAGAAACTCAGTTGTTTTGAATAAAAACGAGCACAAGACTATATACAAAAGATTGTTTATGATCATTGGCATATTGATCAAAATTTTTACATATACACTTGATGTAATTTGCATAAATAAAAAATAAGAGCATGATAATCATAAAAAGGAGGGAAAGAGTCTAGACCCTCCCTAGCCAAAACTAAAACTTTTCAATGATGAAAAAGTAATCAGCTCAGATAGTTATTAAACTGCAACAAAAGATTGTTGTTAAGAGTGACACTTTGTCCCATTAATGAGTTAAGTGATCTGCCAATCTCTAAGAGCATGTCAAGTGCCTTCTTTGGATAGGGAATCTACTTCAAAATTCCCTTCCTTGTATATATGGAAATAGAAATATAATTAAAAGCTTGCTTTAGTTGTAAAATTTCTTCAAGAACAAGAATCTGTGTGTGATTTGTCATCTCTGTGAGTTGTTGAACCAATTAATAAGATTTATAGAATCTCCAAATACTTGAAGAGATTTGCAATCACGTTCCAGGGCCTAGCACACTAGATGTTTTAAGGAAAGAATCTCTACGTAATTGTTAAACGCCTGCCTAGTCCAATATCTTTTTATTTTAGTACATGTTGGGTACTTAGGTGAAGGACCGGGCCACCCCCACAAATGCTTTCTTCATTTGATGCCCCATCAAAATATGACCATGGCATTTGGAAATTTATTTCTTCTGCAATGATCATGTGAGGCATTTGAATAGGGTCTTTCTTAGGTAACATAACATAGATGTCTCCAACTTCAGTTGTAATAAGATTTGGGATAAATGGCGTTTCCCTAAAAGTAGCCTTGTTTCTAACCAACCATACTCCCAAACATATATGAGGGGGGATATTTTGGAGAGTTTCATCCCAAGATGATTCTCACTAGCTTCTCCAAGCCTAAAAAAGTCTTGCCCCTCTCCATTCCATATTAAATCCTATCATTTGTCTAGTCTTAGCCGAGATGCTTTGTGGGAAAGGGAAAATTAAGAACAAATGAAGGACTGGTTCTTCAACATTTCTACACAGAGTGCACCATCCTAGGCCTTATTTTAGTCTCCTTTGTAGATTATCCCAAGTTGTCACTTTGTTTCTAACGATACACCACATTAAAATCTGCATTTGAGCTAGGAATGTAAGGTTCCATGAGGGCTTCCATCACCATTCAAGGTTGATCACCCTTAATCTATCCTTAATATGATGACTATAATCTATTTTGGAGTGTAAATCCTAAATGGACTGTGTACTCAACATAATGTATTTTCTTTGTCTCTAAGTCTAATATGCAACATCTTTTGCGCATCAATATAATCAACCCATATGCTGACATGATCATCAAGAATATTTAGTTGAGTTGTTGATTTCCAATCTGGTGACCAAAAGGTATTTTTTGTTTCATCCCTTACTTGGTGCAGAAGAATGAAAACCTAACCATTTAGAAAAGTCACCATTTCATCCAAAAGTTCGAATATTTTTGAACAACTTGTCCAAGGGTCTAGTCCAATTCTCATTTTTCTCCATTTCCCACCCTCCACGGCAGGTCACTTCTAATGATATTAAAAGAGTCATTGACTTCTTTTGGGATGACTAATGAATTTGGTATCATTTTATCTTGTCTTCTAATCCAATCATCAATTGAGAGGGGGAATATATATTTCCTTCTATAGACTATCTATAGATAGGAGCCTCCAACTAAATTTCACAAAAAGAGCCTTTGCAAACATAAGAATGTCCTTAAGTCCCCATTCTCCCTAGGACTTTGGGAGGGCCACCTTTTTCTAGGCTACCTAATGATGGACATATTCTTCCTTTGATCGAACCCATAAGAATCTACCACATAGTTTTCATATTGAGGCTAAAATCCCTTTTGGGACCCATGCAAGGGCCATCCAATAAACTGGTATGGCCTCCAACACAAATTTAATATGGACTAATATTCCAACTCTCGCCAACCACTTGAAGCTCTAGTGTTGAAGTCTTTTTTCCACCTTGGCCAGTAACCACAACCAATCATTTTCTGTTAAGAGTTTGGTTTGAAAAGGAAACCTAGGCACTTGAGACTATCGCTTTGGGGATGATTATGAAGGGATTTTGTTTTTGCACCTTTCTCACCTCAAATTGAGACAACCTTGTCACTGATAGTATTGATTTATGAACATTGATTACCATACCTGTGGCTTTCTAAAAAAGAGCGAGGGCTTGTTTTATTGATTCCAAGTCTTGTCTAGAGCCATTGCAAAAACTTAAAATGTCATCAACAAAAAGTAAGTGGGGGATGAATCATTTTAATGCCACTTTGACTCCATTTATCTCTCCCTATCTTTTTTCTTCTAGCAAAAGTATACTTAGCCTTTCAACTTCCAATAAAAATTGGAGGGGGAACAGGGGACAACCCTGTATCTAACCGATCTGGCCATTAAAAAAGTGGGAGGCTGAACCATTTATTAAGACAACAAAGGAGACATTAGTTATGTACCCGATAACCCAATTAATAAATGGCACATTAAATCCTTAATGAGTAAGAATCATGCAAGTGAAAATCTAGTTGATCTGGTCATAAGCTTTAGACAGGTCTAATTTTTCCATTACCCACTTTAGCTTTTACATTTTGATATTGTACAATCCTTCTTGGGCCATCCCAATGACTTCATGGATTTGCTTGCCTTCAAGGAACCGAAACTATTCTCTGGATATATTTATGGACATGATCGCTTTGAGGGGCATTACTATTATCTTAGCTATGATTTGATATATGCAATTTCATAGGAAGACAGGTTTGTATTCATTGAATGATTTAGACTCATCTATGTCTCGGATGAGTGCTATGAAGGTAGAATTAAAGGGGTCATATATTCTCCTTGTCTCGTGGAAATCCTCTATAACCTGCAAGAGTTGATCCATGAGCAACTAAAAAAATCCTAGATAGAATTACACCATCCATCCATCTGGCCTGGGGATTTTTTCCTTCTGCAACCCTTCTAGAATTGTCTCCAAATCCACTTTTGAGATAGGCTTCATTAACTATTTATTTTCTTCCTCCTCCACAAACCTAGGAAAATAATAGGCTATTTGGATGACCTCTACAATGGAAACTTCCTCTCGGGCCTTGAATAAATTTTGGAAAAACGCCTTTCCTCACCAAAATATTTTTCTTTTCTCCCATAAAGAAATGGAATTTCCCAGATTGTGTTTACATTCTTTTGAATTTTGGCATATTTATGAAGGAATTTAGTATTCTCATCTGCAATTTTTAACCACATCACCTTGCTCTTCTGCCTCCACTGTTCCTCTTTATTGGGAAACAATTTCCTCTTGGAGATTTTTAGTTGCATGATCCTTTACTTGGTGTCCACGGAATCGTATCCTCCTCCTGCAAGTGATTCTAGCCTCTCCAGTTCTTCCTTCATCTCTAGTATTCTTCTAAATAGTCCATTCAATAGAGGCCTTTTTGACCCTTTTCAGATTGTTTATGAAGTGATAGGTTGGGGCAATTCCCATGTCATCTTTGAAAGGAATCCATGTTTCATTTACGATCTGAGTATAACCTTCATCATCCAACCATGAGGGGTTGAATTTGAATGGGCTGCCAGGTTTTACGTTCCCCCTTCAGTTCTAAAAAAAGTAGATTGTGGTTAGAAGACCCCCCTATACCAATCTATTGTTGGAATAGAGGTATATTATTAACGAAAGTTTTAGCAAGGAGGAACTTTTCTAGCCTCTTGGAAATCCTATCTTCTCGAGTATGCTTGTTCCTCCATGAAGGTTTGAGTTTGATTAAGTTAACATCAATAAGGCACCTGTCTACGCAATTGCGACTGAATAATTTTTCCATCAGGTTTGGAAGAGCTTAGGGACCCCATATTATAGAGGCCCCTAGGTAAAAATTCATGTCACCCCCAAGAATTAGGTTATCCTCCTTCATAAAAGATTTGGCCATCAGTTTGTTCCAATACTCGCATCTATTGTGACAACGCCCATAAATGTTTATTAATCTCAGCGGAGAAGGCCTAATGAAAATGGAATCTTTCCCTTCAAATTGTTGTGTTTTAGATCTATCTGAGCCAAGGCCGATAATTTTCCTATAGAAGATGACAAGGATCCCTTCAAACTATTGTTTTCCGTATGGAAAAGGGTCAGGGTCTTCCACTGGCCTTGAAAAATCTGAGAAACATTGCTAGATATTCTATTGTTTCCAAGTAAATTATTTTTAGGCGAGGCATCTGAGAGAGTTCAAACGGAAGAGTTTCGCTGAGACTTGAATTGGACATCTGCAAGGAAATCAAACTAGTCATATTACTTAACCAACTAGGGAATTCATTGTGAAATGGGTTGCTATCAAGATGTAGAATTTCTATGGATATAAGGTTTTGCAGGGAAGGGGGAATGGCACCTGTCAAGACACAGTTCGACAATGAAAGGTTCCTGAGCTGAGAAAGGCGACCTACTAACCGTCCTGATGCGAAAGACATTGCTGAGAGATCAACTCTGTTTTTTTTTTTTTTTTTTAGCTTGATTCCTGCAAGAAATCTGCCATACAAGCGAATTTGTGACACCCATAGAAAACTAGTGTTGTGACATCCATAGACAACTCCCTATGCTTTTAAACATTCATATAGAAATCACTATATAATGAACATCAAAATACTGACTTTACTTTAAAGCACCTTTCATACATTCTGATGTGATTATTGCCGAAAACTTTCTCAATAAAAATTAAAATTATAAAATCTAACTAAAATATAATATTAATTCAATTTAAATTATTATTATTAATTATAAAAAAAACAATATATTACTGTAAAACATATATATAAATAGTTAACAACATTCATATAAGCATTAATATATAGTAAACATCAAAACATTTACTTTAATTTACATTTCACATTCCTAAAATAAAATAAAAACCATAAAGTCTAATTAAATTATAACTTTAAGTGATGATTGACGCTATGTGATTCATTTCACTAGTTTAGATCCCACTTCTTCACCCTTATGAGCATGTGCTAAGTGGACTATTTAAAAATCATGAGAAATTTAAGTGATCATTGAGGCTATGTGATTCATTTCACTAGTTTCAATCCCACTTCTTCACTCTTGTGGGCATCACCAATGAGTGCTAAGTGGACTATTCAAAAATCATGAGAAATTTAAGTGATCATTGAGGCTATGTGATTCATTTCACTAGTTTCAATCTCACTTCTTCACCCTTGTGAACATCACCAATGAGTGCTAAGTGGACTATTAAAAAATCATGAGAAATTAGTTAGTTACAACTACCTCTCATGGAAATGGTCATAGATGAATGACTAACTTAGCGCAGTTGAATCCAAAAAATGATATATGGGAAAACTCCTCTATATTTAAAAACTTTAATTTAATTATAAATTATTATTATTAATAATTATAAAAATTACTTAATATGACACTGTGAAACAAATATATAGAATAAGATTCTTAAATAAGGAGATTTATCCCAACTTTAATAAATCTTAACTTTTGATGTGTAAATGGATATAGTAAACATTCCTAAGACATAATTAAAAAAAGAAACGATACTTCCAATTAACCATCACTCATTTTCTTTCTAATTCTTGTAACTTTATTATTATATAAAGATGGTGGTGATTATAAATTAAAATTTTAGATTCTATATTCATTACTTACTTTTTATTATATGAAGATTAAAATGGTTTGCATTTTATTTTTTTATCTCGAAAAAAAATTGTAACTTCTTATTAATAGAAATAAAAGTTACATTAGCCATCTATCCTCTCTTTAAGAGGCCAAAAAGAAATCTAGTTGTTTTGAATAAAAACGAGCACAAGACTATATACAAAAGATTGTTTATGTTCATTGGCATACTAATCAAAACTGTTACATATACAATGCATGTATTGTACATAAATAAAAACTAAGAGCATGATAATCATAAAAAGGAGGGAAAGAGTCTAGACCCTCCGTAGCCAAAACTAAAATCTGTCAATGATGAAAAATTAATAAGCTCAAATAGTTATTAAACTGCAATAGAAGATTGTTGCTAAGAGTGACAATTTATCCCATTTATGAGTTAAGTGATCTGCCAATCTCTAAGATCATGTAGAGTGCCTTCTTTGGATGGGGAATTTGCTTTAAAATTCCCTTCCCTGTATGTATGGAAATAAGAAATATAACTAAAAGCTTGCTTTAGTTGTAAAATTTCTTCAAGAACAAGAATCTATGTGTGATTGTGTCATCTCTGTGAGTTGTTGAATCAATTAATAAGATTTATAGAATCTCCAAATACTTTAAGAGATTTGCAATCATGTTCCATGGCCTAGCACATTATATGTTTAAAGGAAAGAATCTCTAAGTAATTGTTAAATCCTTGCCTAGTCCAATTTTTTTTATTTTAGGACATGTTGGGTACTTAGGTGAAGGACCGAGTCACCCCCACAAATGCTTTCTTCATTTGATGCCCCAACAAAATATGACCATGGCATTTGGCAATTTATTTCTTCTACAATGATCATGTGAGGCATTTCAATAAGGTCTTTCTTAGGTAACATAGCATAGATTTCTCCAACTTCAGTTGTAATAAGATTTGGGATAAATGGTGTTTCCCTAAAAGTAGCCTTGTTTCTAGCCAACCATACTCCCCAACGTATATGAGGGGGAATATTTCTAAGAGTTTCATTCCAAGATGATTCCCACTAGCTTCTCCAAGCCTCAAACAGACTTGCCTGTCTCCATTCCATATTAAATCCAAACATTTGTCTAGTCTTAGCCCAGATGCTTTATGGGAAAGGGAAAACTAAGAAAAAATGAAGGACTGGTTCTTCAACATTTCTACACAGAGTGCACCATCCTGGGCCTTATTTTAGTCTCTTTTGGAGATTATCCCAAGTTGTCACTTTGTTTCTAATGATACACCACATTAAAATCTGCATCTCAGCTAGGAATGTAAGGTTCCATAAGGGCTTCCATCACCATTCAAGGTTGATCACCCTTAATCTATCCTCAATATGATGACTATAACCTATTTGTAAATCCCGAATGGACTATGTACCCAACATAATGTATATTATTTGTCTCTAACTCTAATATGTGACCTCTTCAACGCATCAATATAATCAACCCACATGCTGAATTAATCATCACGAATATTTAGTTGAGTTGTTGATTTCCAACTTGGTGACCAAAAGGTATTTTGTGTTTCGTACCTTATTTGGTGCAAATGAATGAAACCCTGACCATTTAGAAAAGCCACCATTTCATCCAAAAGTTTGAATATTTTTTTAACAACTTGTCCAAGGGTCTAGCCCAATTCTCTTTTTTTTCTCCATTTCCCACCCTCCACTGCAGGTCACTTCCAATGATATTAAAAGAGTCATTGTCTGCTTTCGAGATGACTAATGAATTTGGTATCATTTTATCTAGTCTTCTAATCTAGTCATCAATTGATAGGGGGAAGATATATTTCCTTGTGACCACTGTTGTCTATAGAATATCTATTGATAGGAGCCTCCAACTGAATTTCACAAAAAGAGCCTTTGCAAACATAAGAATGTCCTTAAGGCCCCATTCTCCCTAGGATTTTGGGAGGGCCACCTTTTTCCCGGCTATCCAATGATGGACATATTCTTCCTTTGATCCAACCCATAAGAATCTACCACATAGTTTTCATATTGAGGCAAAAATTCCTTTTGGGACCCATGTGAGGGCCATGCAATAAATTAGTATGGCCTCCAACACAAATTTAATATGGACTAATATTTCAGCTCTCGTCAACCATTGAAGCTCTAGTATTGAAGTCTTTTTTTCCACCTCGGCCAGTAACCACAGCCAATCATTTTTTCGGTAAGAGTTTGGTTTGAAAAGGAAACCTAGGCACTTGAGACTATCCCTTTGGGGATGATTTTGAAGGGATTTTTTTTTGCGCCCTTCTCACCTCAAATTGAGACAACCCTATCACTGATAGTATTTATTTTTGAACTTTGATTACCATACCTATGGCTTTCTAAAAAAGAGCGAGGGCTTGTTTTATGGATTCCAAGTCTTGTCTAGAGCCATTGCAAAAAATTAAAACGTCATCAACAAAAAGTAAGTGGGTGATGAATAATTTTAATTCCACTTTGATTCCATTTATCTCTTCCCACCTTTTTTCTTCTAGCAGAAATCTACTTAGCCTTTCAACTTCCAATAGAAATTGGAGGGGGGACAGGGGACAACCCTGTATATAACCTCTTTGGCCATTAAAAAATTGGGAGGTTGAACCATTTATTAAGACAACAAAGGAGACATTATTTATGTACCCCATAACCCAATTAATAAATGGCACATTAAATCCTCAATGAGTAAGAATCATGCAAATGAAAATCTAGTTGATCTGGTCATAAGCTTTAGACAAGTCTGATTTTTACATTACCCACTTTAGCTTTTACATTTTGATATTGTACAATCCTTCTTGGGCCACCCCAATGGCTTCATGGATCTGCTTGCCTTCAAGGAACTAAAACTATTCTCTGGACATGTTTATGGACATGACTGACCTAAGGGGCATTACTATTATCTTGGCTATGATTTTATATATGCAATTGCATAGGGAGACTAGTTTGTATTCATCAAATGATTTAGGCTCATCTACATTTGGGATGAGTGCTATGAAGGTAGAGTTAAAGGGGTCATAGATTCTCCTTGTTTCGTGGAAATCCTCTATAACCTGCAAGAGTTCATCCATGAGCAACTAAAAAAAATCCTGGATAGAATTACACTATCCATCCATCTGGCCTGGGTATTTTTTCCTTCTGCAACCCTTCGAGAATTGTCTCCAAATCCACTTTCGAGATAGGCTTCATTAACTGTTTATTTTCTTCCTCCTCCACAAACCTCGGAAAATAATAGGCTATTTGGATGACCTCTGCAATGGAAGCTTCCTCTCAAGCCTTGAATAAATTTCGGAAAAAACCCTTGCCGAGTGACACAAGTTCACCAAAATATTTTTCTTTTCTCCCATCAAGATATGGAATTTCCTAGATTGCGTTTACATTCTTTTGAATTTTGGCATAGTTATGAAGGAATTTAGTATTCTCGTCCGCACTTTTTAACCACATCACCCTACTCTTCTGCCTCCACTGTTCCTCTTTATTGGCCAACAGTTTCCTCTTGGAGATTTTCAGTTGCATGATCCTTTACTTGGTGTCCATGGAATCATATCGTCCTCATGCAAGTGATTCTAGCCTCTCGAGTACTTCTTCAATTGATTTGGGATATGCTTCATCTGTAGTCTTCTTCTAAATAGTCCATTCAATAGAGGCCTTTTTTACCCTTTTTAAATTGTTTACAAAGTGATAGGTTGGGGCAATTCCCATATCATCTTTGAAAGGAATCCATGTTTCATTTACGATCTCAGTATAACCTTCATCATCCAACCATGAGGGGTTGAATTTGAATTGTTTGCTAGCTTTTATGTTCCCCCCTTCAGTTCTAAAAAAAGTAGATGGTGGTTAGAAGAACCCCCTATACCAATCTATTGTTGAAATAGAGGTATATTATTAACCAAAGTTTTAGCAAAGAGGAATTTTGTTTTGCAGATTTCTGTGGCGTGGTTTTTGAGATTTAGTATTCGGATATTCCACAATGTTCATTTTTGCATTGTCGATGTTTCGAGTCAATATCATGACCCATCATCAGGAAAAACTTGCTACGGAGAGAGGGAGAAGAAGGGAATAAATAGAGTTAATTTGGAAAGAGAAAGGAGGGAGCCAACCAACGTTTCAATATGAGAAAAACATAAATTAATGATTACTAGGGTAAATATACTTTGCTACATTATTTTTATTTTTTATTTTTTATTTTTAATATCTTAGTAATAATTAACATGATTAATGAGAAATTATAGCCAATTTTTATTACTCTAAAGCCAATAAAATAAAAACTAAATAATACAAGGTTTTATTAATTTAGATAAAGTTTAATTAAATTATCATTAAATTTATTTTTAAATTGATATATTAAGGTTTATTTTGGAAGCATTATTAAATTAACTATGAAGCAAAGGTAAAGGATGTATATAGATTATTTTATATTTTAAAAAATTTCCAATTGTGTTCTTAAATAAAATTAAGTTAAATTGATTTTCATTTGAGATTCAGTACTAGGATATTCCACAGTTTTCATTTTTGCATTGTCTATGTTTCGAGTCTAGAACAAGACTCATCCTCAGGACTTGATTTACAAAGAAGTGAAGTGCTGGTTATAAATATGTTTTTAAGGAATTTTAAGGACAACCAACTTAGTTTAATTCAATTTTAATTATTTATTGTGTTTTATTTAATTATTTAATAAGTCTGATGATGTTGTGTTGATGTGTTATCTTATTATATATTATATGTCTTTAATATTCATGTTATTAAAGTCTATAAATTTATAAAATTAATCTATTTGAAATAATATTATAATTAGTTTATTATTACTTTGTTATGACTATGTTTATTATATTATTAAATAGGTTTTAAGATTTAATTGTTTTATTATAATGGTCAGTTGTTTATGGTATCAAATTAATCAATTTATAGTTGTTATATGTGAGGTTATGTTGTATAATGTTAATTATAATTTAAATTTTGGTTTGCTTTAAAAATTTTAATTTATTAGAGATAATATTATAATTAGTTTCTTATTAATTCGTTTTGATTATGCTTAAAAATTTTGTTATATTATTCAAATAGGTTTAAGATTCAATAACTTAATTTTTATTCTCAATGGTAGGTTGTCTAAGGTAATAAATGAATCCATAATTATAGTAGTTGTTGTCGTTTTTGTTGTTGTTGTTGTTTTTTTTTTCTTTTTTTTAATGTAAGGCTATGATGTACCAATGTTAACAATGATTGATTTAAAGAAGGGTGAAGAATATGTTATAAGAAATGAGAGCCACCGGGTTTAAGGGAAAGGGAAGGGCTTGATGTAACAAGGGGGCTTTCTATTCATTGGGTTGAAGAATAGAGATCCAGTTTCTAGTAATTTGTTTAGCCTCTTGGAAACCCTATCTTCTCGAGTATGCTTGTTCCTCCATGAAGGTTTGAGTTTGATTAAGTTAACATCAATAAGGCGCATGTCCACGCAATTGCGACTGAATAATTTTTCCATCATGTTTGGAAGAACTTAAAGACCCCATCCTATAGAGGCCCCTAGGTAAAAATTCATGTCACCCCCAAGAATTAGGTTACCCTCCTTCATATAAGATTTGGCCATCAGTTTGTCCCAATACTTACATCTATCTTGAAAACGCCCATAAATGTTTATTAATCTTAGGTCCATATTTAGGTCATTTGAGTAGATGTTTATCCCCGGGATATTCTTTGAGACCAAAGTGCTTGAGATTTTGATATATTTCATATTTAGTCCCATAGCTAATCTCGTAGATCAACCTCTTGCATCTAGAGAGAAAAAGTACTATCCTGGGAACATCTTAACCAAAGCTTCAGTTTTTGGTCACCTTGCCCCATAGTTTTCTAAATCATGATGATATCAGACCCCAAGGATGAAATAAACCTTTTCAATGCTAGTTTTATTTCATAACTAACAAAACTGATGCAATTAAGAGAGAGAGAAATCATGAGGGAACTAGGGTTGGGGTTTGCATTTCTCTAAGCATCCCTTCGAGGGATCTATGTTTCCCTTTAGGAATATCTAATCAAGCTTTCATTTGTTCCTCGGAGAGATGTGATTTTATACCTTTGGATTTCCCATTCCCTAGAATGGTCGGGAGAGGGCCCAAGCCTCCCATACAAGCAGATGAGCCCTCTTTTGGAACCATGGGTCTTATATTAGAGGGAGGGTCTATAATAGGGTGAGGACCTGACACAGTTGTGGAGGTTGAGGGGGTAGGAATCGATGAGGCAAATATGATAATGTAATCAATAGACCTAAGAGATGAAACCATTATGGATAATATACGAGTGCATACAACAACATGCCTAGAAGGACCAGACACCAATACCATACAAGAATTGACATTCAAACAATAATTTGAACAATGAGAGAAAGGTTCAGGAATACCTAAAGGAAGAGAGGATTTATCTTCATGTGTGGTTGGTTCACACAATGCCTGCTGGTTCTTTTATTTGCCTCCCACCTCTAAACCACTTCCCAACACTATCTTTTCTCCCTATTGAGCCTAAGATTCCTTAAATTCATCCTAAGTGGGGAACTTATGACCAATCTCTCGAGATCCTGACTTCATACTACTTTCGTGTTTTCTCTCAAACTGAGAGCTTGATTTGTTGATGCCCATAACAACCAGAGGGAAATCACGAACCACATGTTCCTGAGTCATATATCGATGACAACGGAAGGGTAAATCCTCGTAGTCAACTTGCTGGCTATAACTGCATCCTTTGAAATTTAGCATGATGTTGTGTGGCAACCCCTCTTTCAGATCCAATTTGTCAAGGATCCTAGAAATACTTCTAGTTATAGATGTATTAAAAGACATATTAGCCTCTAGGAAAACCCTCAATTTATTCTTGATTGCATGAAACACATATTTTGTCCATAGCTAAGGGGAAAGAATAGGTAATATTACCCAAATTGGCACCTCTTCCACATTCTCCCTCGTCACGTCAAAGAGAGGGTTCCATCATTTTAACAGGACTGTTGTCCCAAATTTCAACATGAACCAACCCCTTGCAAGGATAATTACCTTGACTTCTCTCCCTACAGTATCGTCCCATTAAGCATGTATCCACCCATCTATTTCTTTTGCTTTAAAGTGTCTTATCGATGCCCTTCCAACCAAAATGTGCTCTTCCACATCCATGGTTGAATCCATTTGTATATCTTCCCCTAACACTAGGTGCTTTTCATCCAACTTGGTTTGTATGAACTTCCTTTGTTGTCTGTTTCACTCCTACCTTAATACCTCCCCCTTCCTCAGTTCTAATGGCCCTATCCACCACCTGTCGAAAAGGCTTGCGCCCTGCATGGCCCACATCTGCATATTATGGCCTCCTCGAATTGATATTATGAGGATCTACCAAACCTTCCTCTACGGAACCTTCCGACGAAACCAATCCTATTTGTTTTATGCTCTTTTGAGGTGTCCTCCCTCAACGCTTCACAAATAGACACATTTTCTCCTCTCAAATTCTCTAAAAGATTCTTCGGGACATACCATAACCCAAAACCTGATGGATTTCCTACCAACCCTCTTAGTAGGGCCTCCTCCCTGATATCAAAATTGAGTGTTCCCTGACCATCCGAAATTTTCCAACCACAGACAACTAAAACTCCCCTCTCGAAAAATCTTCTAGAGAAAAACAACTCAAGGCTTTGGTATATTATATGCTTCGAGTTATTTCTTTCCAATTCCTCACAAAGTGAGAAACCCTCAATGCCTGAAGGGAAAACGTTGGAGCTCAACCCGGCCCATGAAGGATTAGAAGGATTAAAGATATTAGACCTTACCCTGACACTATTATGAATTATGTCTTCAAGCACTCTTGACTGCTAAGCACACTAAACCTACGACCCCAGAGGAAGTGAGGGTCTTGTGCTAACATGAAAGGAGGTAGCCAGGATCACATACGCATTATGGTAGCCAAGATCACATCCTCACAAAGGTCATTGTCTCCACCAAAACAAACTAGGTTTTTTGTTTCTTCAATGGTTAAGGATTTCTTTCCTTCTAGAACATCAAGAGTGGGTGCCTTTAAGATTCCTTGATCTGAACACCTTTAAGATTTGGTGCTAGAATATATCTGATTGACAAGTACCTTGGTAATAGAGAGAAAGTCACATCGTAATCAATTCCCTCCACCTGAGAGAACCCTCTGGCCACAAATTTGGTCTTGTGCTTCTCCACACTCCCATCTGCTGCTTAATTTACCTTATAAAGCCACCTAGAACTCACCACTGAATTGTCTGTTGGTCTTGGGACCACTTCGCAAACACATTTTCTGATAATGGAGTCATACTCCTCAACCATGGCATCAACCCATACTGGTTGCTGCACTTCTTCCTCAAATGAGGATGGCTCTACCTCTACACTCTCTCTCATCAGAGCCATGTAGCCAGTGTACTGATATGGTGACCTTCTCTGCTTGCACTGTGATGTGGGTGCTCCCACATTCTTTCTAGCATCATGCATCAATCTGGCAACTTCTCTGGTACACTTCCTTCCATCTATGGAAGTCTCTACATGAGTTGGTGCTTCCACTCTCTGCTCATTTGCATGTGGTTGCTCCACATCATCTTGAGGTTCCTCCTTTGGAGCTAAAATATCTTCATATGCATGTAACTGAAGCTCCCTCTCAAGGGAACATCTCATGGCCTTCTCTTCATCAAACTTCACGTCTCTATGAACCACTATCATTCTATTGGATGATAGGTGCATCTGATAGTTGTGAGGTGTATCAGTGTACCCAAAAAATATGCCCAACTCAGTTGTTGGCTATAGATTTTTCCATGCATCCTTGGTAACATGACAATACACTGATGAACCAAAGATCCTAAAGTGTGCCACAACTGGTTTCTTAGCTAAAAAATCTTCTTCTGGTGTACTCATCTCGAGAATTCTGAGGACTTCTGTTCCACAAATAAACAACTGTGCTGCATGCTTCAGCCCACAAGTGCAACAATAACCCCTAATTATGTAACATCACTTGTGATGCTCCCACAATACTTTTGTTCTTCCTTTCAGCCACCCCATTCTACTGTGGGTTATGAGATGATATTAATTCTCGTTGAATGCCTTCTTATGCACCGAAGTTCTCGAATTCATTTGACACATTCTCCACCATTATCGCTTCAGAGAGCTTTGACTTTCCTACTAGTATCTTTCTCGACAAGTTCTGTAAATTCACAAAATTTATCAAACGTCTCATCTTTCTTCTTCATGAAGAAAATCCAACACTTACAAGAAAAGTCATCAACTAATTTTACATAATACATGTGCTTGGTCGTGGATGTTGTCGAGAACGATCCACACACATCTGAGTGAACTCAATCAAGGATTGCTTTCACTTGACTGCCTCTATCATGAAAGGAAGCTTTGGTGTACTTCCCCAATGTACACCCTTTGCATGTGTCTTTCTATTATAGTGTACTATAAAACCCTCCTCACACATCTGCCAAAGTAACTGGGCAACCGTGGTAAACATGTGACGAGAAGTTACTATGATATGATTCGACCTCCTAAGTGACCTTAAGGAAGTGGAACCAAAGGAAACACATCATACCAGACCTTCTTCACCTACTACAGGACTCCCATAATGCATCCCATTCATTCCCCTAACTAGCCCCTGGGTCCCACTGTTATTTTAGACTACTAAACCTCGGGACGCTCCCTTGATATTGACAAGGGTGTGTCTGAAAACCTTTGGACACATGCACAACATGGGTATGCATGCACCTGGGGACTTTTCTCCTCAGACCTGTTTCAGCGACTCTGAGATTTGTACCAATTTTTAAGCCCAAAATCCAAGTCACTGCCCAAAAACCCTTGTAGATTTCAGAATCCATAAATTAGATGATGAAAATACTTATAAATCAAAAACTGATTCCAAGATTAGGTCTGACCATCCCCAATCGGGACTAACATTCTGTCAAACACTTTGCATCAATGCAATCTACATGAAATGAAAACAAGATAGAGCATAAATGACTGATAACTCATATGAGACATTACAAGAAGGATCACCACCCTCTTCCTTTAATTTTTTTGACACTAATTAGGCCTTGCATCCATTATCCTTTCAGTTACAAGTAAATACAAGAAATAGCAATGACAATAACCAATCATATAACCATGTAAATAAAAATGGGATAACAACTATTAAAGCCACATATTAACAAGTATAAAAGAAATAAAACATATATTTTATTAAACATAGTCAAAGTCGACCAAGTTCGGGACTTCCACATACCACTCGGCCGTAGACATTACTGAACCAAATTTTTCTTTCACCCAGTCACCCCCGTGCCATATTCTAAACATGAATGTGGGATCTCATGGATAAAACAATCTAAAAAAAGTCAAGGGAATCCAAAGGTTAAACCACCTCCACCCTCACCAAACCATGATCTCACCAAAATTGATACCGAGATCACAAAACCAAATTGAGCTAGGAATGCCTCTTGACTCCATCACTATCCTTGAGGAATTTTATATCTCCTTGTCTCTCAGGCTTTACTGTATTCCACACCATATCATTAGGCCCTAAACCAAGAATCCGTCCTCAGGCTTTACCGTGTATCCCACCAAAACCAAGGGATTCCTAGGGCTTTTGGAATTTTCCTGAGACCAGGTCCGCCATGGATTTTGAAACCATCTGACAATTCCAAAGCTCAAAACCAAGAAAAGAATCCCATAACACCATGGCTATCCAAAAAAAGGAATGGCAAGGCCGAAAACCACTGTCATAACACAGAAAAAGCATGCCATCGATAATAAGAGAACCATATACCAACATGCAAAGCCATGCATGTGAAAACTAGCTAGGAAATCACACATTCAATATGTTACTTGCAAGTATTCCTACTGAAGTTGCTTGATCCTTCTCTTCCTTGATTGATCTTTTACTTCCTTTCCTTTCCTTGTCCTTCCTTTGTTTTATTTTCCCTTCCTTACTCCAAAGCTATAAAACTCCAAGAAAACTCGAAGTTTCCAAGAGTGAGAGAGAGAGAGAATAATGAGGGAGCTCCAAAACTGAAATCACAAAAGGTTACAAACTGATCCTCATAAGAGTTTTTATCAATGAGGCCTCTAGTTTCTTCATTTTCCATTATTTTCCTTCAATTTTCTCCTCACATGCAACCTGTGACCTTTCACCTTCCTTTTCTCCTAATTTCCCTTATTTTCATAAATAAATGTGCAAAAAATACCTTTTTGCCTTTTTTAAGGCATTAGCTATTGCCTTTTCCAATTTCCCCTAGCCATAAACACATTCAATGATTCCCACTAGGACATGTTTGCCCAACATTCAACTTGGAATATGTGTCCCTTAACTGTGGTCTTATTTTTCCATTATTAACTTTTATTACATGAACTTTTAACCAGTGGTTGTTACATGTACCCTTGGGAAGTCTTGTAGAAATTTGTTGCATGATCTTCAAAGCTCTGTGGTGCAAGTGACCCAATCTGCACCTTCTCTACTTTAGTTCTCAAAGCAATGCAGTCTTCTACATCCAATTTATAGAGGTTCTTCACCTAAACCTCGAACTGCTTCACCTGTCCTAAGGCTATGTGACGAAGGAAGGCCCGTCCCTTGCTAAATATCACATCATAGCCACAATCCTCCAACATGGAAACAGAAACCAAACTCTTCTTTAAACCCGGAACATACATGACATCATTTAATGTGAGAGGAGAACCAGAATCCCTCTAAAAGGTAAAAATACCGATGTTGGTTGCGCTATACCTCCTAGCATCTCCCATCGATTTGCATCTGGAGGTCCTTATCCTCCAAGTCACCAAAGAACTCTTTGTTGCCAATCATATGGAATGAGGATCCACTATCCATGTACCACACACTACCCATTACTGATGTCACCATGCAAGTAATGAGGGTGAAATCTAGTTCGAATCGTGAATCAAGAGCTTCACCTGCCTCTCCTCCTGAGGGATTATTATCAGACTTCTTGTGCGGACACTTTGTGGCATAGTTTCCTAGCTTATGACAATGAAAGAATTTAATATTTGACATGTCCTTCTTCTTGCCATCCTGAATGGAATCTGATTTGGAATGTGATGAATTCCCCTTCTCTTTCTTTGCCTTTCTAGCTAAGGAACAATTCTCCTCATCATCATGCTTGGATGAGGATCCATCCATGGTGTTCCACCGAATATCTTCTTATACCAAGTCAGACCACAATCACTCACACTCTGGTAGCATCTCCCTCCCATTAACTGAGTCCTAGTAGTTGTGCCAACTCTAGGGAAGTCCTAGAAGTTCTAAGCTCACCATATCATCTTCAACAACTATAACACTGACACTTCCAAGCTCATTCCAATATTGGGTGAACTTGGTCAAGTACTTTGGTATACTGTCTCACTTCTTCACAAACAATCTCCAGCCAATACTTAGCCAAATCTGCTTCCTACCAATCTCATATTTCCTTGGGTAGTTTCCTAGGGAATTAACTCGTATTTAATTGGGAAATTCCTCATCCATAATTGCACAATCCGTTATAGGCCTTCCTCTAATTTCAATAACCATTAGTTTAATTTAGATGATTTTACAACTGATAGTACATTGTTCCTGAACTCTAATCTCAACTAGATATTTCTTTGATCTAACATGCATGAGTTAAATATGAGTGGATCTTCAGTTTATTGGTTGAGCAGTGCTGGTTACACCCCACTATAGGATCTAACACTAATTCCTCCATCAGTTGGAACTAGTTTACCTGATTTTAACTCAGTTAACTTGAATTAAAAAATTACAACTCAAAATAACTCAATGTGGGCCCCTAAAATTTAGGAACCACTCTACATGACTCTAGATAGACTCCCAACTCGAATTAACTGAGTCAACTAAGTAAAATTAACTTAGTTAACTAATACAAGTTTCTATGAGAATTATAATTACAATTTAATTCCTAATTAAATTCAAGGACAAAATTAAATTAGCATTTTCTTGTTGCATTTTTCAACAATGCCCCCACACTAGTGGTGATTCAATTTCCACTTGTGGGTGGTGTGTGTGGCATCGAGCAATCTTTTCATTTTCTTACTACTATGGTTCACGGTCTACACCTATCACCAACACTTAAATTATTTTTCGTTAAGTGTTCAATTTCTTGAATAATGTTGCGTAAATACATTAATTCAAGTTTAATTAACTTCATCAATATTTACTTCATAAACATGTGTGATATTGCAACAACTAGTAATAACAATGGTACACACATTCATGAAGGGAGGGGCAACTTCCAATTAAGTCTGCCCAATCACTTATAAAATATTATGCAAATTTATTTTACAAGTTTACAATGTTTTACAACTATGCGACAATCTGGCTTGACACACCAGTCTGTGCAACCTACCGTGTAGGCCTGCCCACCTGTCTACACGTGTCGCATAGCACTCTGCACTGCTCACCCGAGTCCCGAACTAATCATGCAACCCATGCACAATTTTCATTCAAATTGTTGGGTCGTGCAGGCCACCTGGGTTGTGCAACCTACCCGGGTCGTGCAAGCCACCCGGGTCATGGAGGAACTTTGTTTGGAAAACTCATGTCAAAATTTAATTAAGGGAACTTATTTCCAAACCGAAGTGCTGAAACTCATTTGACAGCTCATACCCAAACCTATGTGTTGAAACTTGTTTCAAAATCTCTTTTAAGATTTTCATTTAGAAAATTCGTTCAGCCCAAACTCATGTAGGAAATTTGTTCAGGACTTCGTTCTACTCGTCCGTGTGGGAACATGCCTTGCCACACCCTTGCACACTCTGCAGTTCACCCGAATTACCTGAATGCTTCAGACTCACTTTTCCTTCTAAAATTGGTTGAGATGATCCTTGAATGAGCATTTTCCCAATAAATTATCAAACAACTCATCTTTTCATTTCACCCGGACTACACGACATATTTTCTACATCCGACCAACCCAAGTAACTCATTTCATTCGACTTGTGTGACTCATTTGGTTGGATGCCCTCACATGCTTTCGCCCTCCGATGCCCTCGCATGACTTTTCCTACTTATTCGAGTGGACTCCCTTCGACGCCCTCACATGACTTTTCCCACCCGCACAACCGATCACACTCGTCATCTCCATGCTCATCTGCATGCCTTTAAATGAACTTGCCATCCACATGCCTTTAACTGAACTTGTCGACACGCACCTTTAACAGAACTCACCATCCTCACACCTTTAACCAAAATTTGTATCATGTGCCTCGATTCAAGCACGAGTCGCCTTTAACTGAACACACACTCCCATTGCTGCAATGTGCCTACCACTATGTCCACATGCCCATCACACAAATCGAGCCCACCTGTACTTGCATCATATGTTTTTCTACTCTAGCGCCCACTAGTCATCGTCACGGGCACTCGATGCCCTAACAAGGATGGTGTCTCTTGCGACGAACACACCAGTTATGTTGTTGCAGTGGATGTGCACAGTTGCAGCCTGAGTAGAGAGTTCTGTCTTGCACTATTCTTTCTTTCTTAGTTAAGGGATTTGGAGAGTTTGAATGTCAGCTCCAATTATTTTAAGGGCCAACCTATTCCCCACTAGCTAGGTGTGTTGAAGAAATTAACATACCTTAACCTCTTTAAAGCAAGATTTGAAGGCACCATTTCGTGACAGCTGGGAAACCTCTCTAGGTTGACAGTGCTCAATTTCTATTCCTCTTCTTTTATGCTGAAAACTCCCAAACACTCATGGTTTACAAATCTCACAACCTTGAAACACCTTTCCCTTCATAGAGTTGATCTCTCAGCAATGTCTTCTGCATGGGGACGGTTAGTAAGGCCCATTTCTTAGCTCAGGAACCTTTCATTATTGAACTGTGGATAGATGGGTGCCATTCCCCCTTCCTTGCAAAACCTTACATCCTTAGAAATTATACATCTTTATAGTAACCCATTTCACACTGAATTCCCCAATTGGTTAAGCAATATGACTAGTTTTATTTCCTTGCAGATGTCCAATTCAAGTCTTAGTGGATATTTATTGCTAGAACTCTATTAGATGCATTGCCTAAAAAGAATTTACTTAGAAAACAATTAGAATATCTAGCAATGTTTCTCAGATTTTTCAGGGCCAGTGGAAGACCCTGACCCATTCTATTGGAAATCTATTGTTCTTGGCTTAGCTAGATTTGAAACACAACAATTTGAAGGGAAAGATTCCATTTTCGTTAGGCCTTCTTTTCTTGCTTAATGTACTAGACATGGGATACAAAAAATTTATGGGGATCAATCCCTATATCCGTATAATGCTTGTTGAAACTGACCAATATTAGTCTTTCTCACAATAGTTTGAATCGACCAATATCAGAGTCACACTTTCACAACGTGGACAATCTAAAATATCTTGACCTGTACAAGAACAAGTTGTCCTTCAATATCACCTCCATGTGGAACCCACCATTTCCGTTAGATGTGTTGAGATTATCTTATCTTGAAGTACATAGATTTCCTCTTTTCGTGAGTGCTCAAAATTCTATGATGACATTGGCTGTCTCTAATAATGCCCTCAAGGGACAAATATATTCATGGTTATGGAATCTTCCCATGCTTGAGGAAATAAACCTTTCACATAATCACTTGGAAGGGCCAATACCACCTCCGTTGTATAACTCGTCGACTTCATTGTTTGAGGAGGAGCTACAAGGTAATCAATTGAATGGCATCCTTCCCCATCTATCAAGTTATGTCGTTGTCTTTCCTTGGGAACTTGGCCTTTTAATTAATAACATTGTTGGTTCAGTCCCCTAGGAAGTATGCACAATATTACATGCTTCAAATATCTTATCTTTAGCATCGAATAAGTTAGAAATTATTGCTTACATTTGTGAGCAAACAGAGCATCTAGAAGCTCTAAATCTTTTGGACAACTTGTTATGAGGAAAACTGGTACCCAAATATTGTTATCTAGAAAACTACCATCCCATTTAGGTGACTACTCTTTTCTCAAGGTATTGAATCTAGCACACAATAATTTCCATGGACAAATACTAATGGAACTGGAAAAGTTGAAGAAACTTTAGGTACTACACATCAATAGTAACAGGTTAAGTGGAAATATTCCCGAGTCTCTACAAAATTGTAAAAATTAGTAATTTTGGATTTGAGTAGAAATAGTGTCTCAGGAAAAGTGTCTAGATGGATTTCGTGGGTTCTAGTTCCTAGAATTCATCTCTATCATTTTCCCACATTAAAGGGTGATTTCTATTCAACCTTCTTTTCTAGTGAATTTCTCTTTTCTTGGCATTTATCTCTATGGTATTTTAATTTTCATCTATTTTCAAATTTCACCAGGTGGCCCTTTCATTTCTACAAGCCCAAAAAATGAATATCCAATTTTATTTGGGTTTCGATGTGTTCGCCTTTTAAATTTCGGTTTCAATAATTTCTACGATATTGTGCTTTGGTAGTATTATTGTTTTGTTTATGGAGTTGTATTTTAATTTTGTTGGTTGTAGGTTTGAACTTGGTTAAAGTGGTTCGATTTTGACGATGTTATATTCAAACATATTTATTCTTGAATTGTAAAGAATGAAATTTATAGGGAAGCACAAAAATCCATCAAGCTCTTTTGAAAAGCCTATGTAATGCAGTAAAACCCCTCTTCTCAATGACTTCCAAGGTGCATAAAAATTAACAACATTGTACCTCACAAAATGAAACAATAATGGGTATCTTAATATAACATAAGAAAAGAATAGACTCTCTAGAAGTAGAATATAGAATGCTACAAAATATAGTCATCAAGGTTAGTAATGGTCCACATTACATAGGTTCAAATCATAAAATATCAATTAACTCAAATCATAAAATATCAATTAACTCACTTTAAGAAGATTTTAAGGAAAATGAAACAATGCACCAACTAAAAAATGATATAGACACAGAATGACATAGCTCTCATAACTCTCCTCCGTTGAATGAAGGCTGAGAGGAAGCTATCAAGGTCTGGAGGAAGCTATAAGTGTTTGGCATTATGTGTTAATTTCTATTTTTCTTAAAGTAAACTACAATATGTGTTTTTTGAAGAAGTGTACCTTCATAAACACTTCAGATGTAGTATCTAGTGATCCTTTAAAACTTTTCTATGTGGATGGTGAAAACTCTTAAATTTATAGACTTATTTTTTAGCTATGCTACAATGCTTTTTAATATAATATTTATCTATTTTAATTTAAAATTGTTGGTAATTTGTATCTCAAACACCTACCTTATAATGTTGTAGTGGAGAAAAAAATAATCGAAGAATATTCCAATGTTATAGTGAAGTAGAGAATAATGTAGTGCTATACCAGAAAAGGAAAGGAAGAAGCTATCGATGGTTTTGAGTTATTGAGCTAGTAAAAATTAAAAACACAAATGTTTTATAGTTTTAGTTATGTCTATTTATTTAGTTCTAGGAGGAAGAAAACATAAGAGTTAATTTTGATTTTTATATCATGAAAATTTTCCCAAATATTATCAAAGTGTATAGTAATATGTATTGTAACCATTTAATTGTTAAATAACATATTGAATGAGCTTTTAAAAATGGAGTTTTCTTTAGTTTAAAAGTTTTTTCTACACTATATATATTTATATAATATGTTTATAACTAATTTATTTTTAATGTTTTACATCTTTTCATAAATCAATATAAAAAAGATGTTCTATTACTTTACATTTTTATTTTTTAATACAAATATAAAAAAATAAATAAAAACCAATTATAACATATATAATAACTAAAATACAAATCGGTCTTTACAATCGATTTTTTTCGAAGGGGTGATTTCTCAGTGGTCTTGCGGCTAGTCAAAATGTCGAAGCCACATGGGATGGTGTGACATCCTATCTGCAGTCCAAAGATTCTCTGTCAACCTTCTCTATTTGCCTCGCTCACGATTTAGCAATTTAGGATTTGGTCTTTGGAGGAGGGATTCTCGGAGCTTAGAGGGGGAAGATGGAAGAATGCTACGGAAATGTTGAAGCCTTTGTCGAGCTCGATCTTGACCCACATGATATTTTGGCGGTGTGGTGCTTGGAGCCCACTTAGCAGAACCTGGAAAAGGTAGTTTTGTCAGTTGGATTGAGGCCTTGAATTTCTGGATGTGGCATCAACTTTGATGGTGTTGGATAGGGATGAGGGCTTCTTAGTGGCGCGAGAGGTGGAACCTAACTTTGACAATCTTGGGGAGCAACTTCTGAGGGATGAAAGTTCTTTTGGTTTTCTGAAACGGTGCAGAGATATGAATTCTCTTTGTTTTGTCTAGAGCAAGGTATATTAAAGGCGCCAACTCTTTATTCTCTAGAAGGAAAGAAATCCTTAACTGTCACAGAAACAGAAAACCTTGTTCGTTGTGGTGGATACAACAACCTCAGTGCAAATGTTATCCTGGCTACCACTTTTCATGTTATCTCAAAACCCTCATTTTCTCTAGGTACGGAGGTTCGACGTTCTCAGCAGTCAAGAGGGCTCAAAGACATAATCCATAACCATGTCAGGGTAAGATATAATACATTCAATTCTTTTTCTCCTTCATGGGTAGGGTCAATCTCCAATGTTTTATCTTCAGGCATTGAGGCTTTTTCACTTTGTGAGGAAATGGAAAGAAATAACTCAAAGCAGCTAAGCTCCCAAAGCCTTGAGATGTTTTTCTCTACTAGATTTTTTGAGAGGGCAGTTTCAGTTGTATGTGGCTGGGAAATTCAAGATGGTCAGGGAAAAATCAATTTTGGCCTCAGGGAGGAGGCTCTACTAAGAGGGTCAGTAGAAAATCCATCGCGTTTTGGGTTAAGGTATGTCTTGAAAAAAATATTTATAGAAATTGAGAGGGGGGAATTTGCCTATTTGTGAGGTGTTGAGGGAGGACATCTCAAAAGAGCATAAAAAAAGAGAGGATTGTTTTCATTAGAAGGTTTCATAGAGGAAGGGTTGGTTGATCCTTAAAATATCAATTCGAGGAGGTTAGAATATCCATATATGGGCCATGCAGGGTGCAAGCCTTGTTGACAGGTGGTGGATAGGGCCATTGGAACTAAGGAAGGGGAAGGTATTAAGGAGGGAGTGAAACGGAAAAAAAGAAGGAAGTTCATATGGACCAAGTCGGATGACAAGAACCTAGTGTTAGGGGTAGATATATAACTAGATTCATCCATGGAGGTGGAAGAGCACATTTTGCTTTGGAGGGCAATGAGAAGACACTATAAAGCAAAAGAAATAGATGGGTGGATATAGGCTTCATGGGTTGATACTCCAGGGAGAACACTCGAGGTAATTATCCTTGCAAGGTGTTGGTTCATGTTGTAATTTGGGTCAGCAGAAGCAGTTATTTGGGGCTTGGCATGGAACTAGAGTATAGATTCATACCCAGTCCTATTAAAAAGATGGAACCCTCTCTTTGACGTGAGGAGGGAGCATGTGAAAGAGGTACCCATTTGGGTAATATTACCAACTCTTTCCCCTTAGCTCTAGACAAAATATGTGTTTCAACCAATTGAGAATAAATTGGGGGTTTTCCTGGAGGTTGATATGTCTTTTAAGACATCCATAACTAGAACTATTGCTAGGATCCTTGTCAAATTAGATCTCAAAGAGGGTTTTTCGCCCTACATTATGCTAAATTTCAAAGGATGCAGTTATAGCTAGCAATTTGACTACGAGGATTTACCCTTATATTGTTGTTGATGTCTTACTTAGGGACATTTGGTTTGATATTTCCCTCTAGTTTCTATGGGAATCAATGAATCAAGCTCTCAGTTTGAGAGAAAACACAAAAGTAGTCGGTAGTCAAGATCCGAAGAGATTTGTCAAGAGGCCCCCACTTAGGATGAATTTGAGGAATCTCGGGCTCAACAGGGAGAAAAGATGGTGTTGGGAAGTGGTTCAGGGGTACTAGGCAAATCGCATAACCAGTAGACTTTGTGTGAGTCAACCACACGTGAGGAGAAATCATCTCCTCCTTTGGGTATTCCTGAACCTTTCTCTCCCTATTCAAATTATTGTTTGAATGTCAATCCTCCTATGGTCGTGGTGCTTGGTCCTTCTAGCGTTGTTGTTGCATGCACTTGTATATTATCCTCAATGGTTTTGTCTCTTAGGCTTATTGATGAAATTATCATATTTTCCTCATCGACTCCTACCCCCTCAACCTTCGCGACTGTGTCGGGTCCTACCCCTATTATGGACCCTCCCTATAATATAAGCCCCATGGTTCTAAAAGAGGGCCCATCTGCTTATATGGGAGGCTTGGGCCCTCTCCCAACCATTATAGGGAATGGGAAATCCAAAGGTAGAAAATCACATCTCTCCAAGGCACAAATGAAAGCTCAATTAGATTATGTTGAAGAAAAACATAAATCCCTCGAAGGGGTGCTTAGAGAAATGTAGACCCTAGCCCGAGTTTCCTCATGATTTCTCTCTCTCTTAATTGCATGGGTTTTGTTAGTTCCCTTGTGAAACTAGCATTGAAAAGGTCTATTTCATCCTTGGGGCCTGATATCGTCATGCTTCAGGAAACTATGGGGCAGGGTGACCAAAAATTGAAGCTTTGGTTACGATGTTCCCAAGCTAGTTCTTTTTCTCTCTATATGTGAGAGGTCGATCTGTGGGATTAGCTATGGGACTAAATATGAAATCTATAAAAATCCCAAGAACTTTGGGCTTAGAGAATATCCTGGGGATAAACATCTTTTCAACTGACCTGAATATGGACTTGAGAGTAATGAACATTTATGGTTGATTATAACATTTTGTGGTCATCTTTGAACCATTATCAGGGACCAATTCCACCAACAAAATACTTCAACTTCTAGCCATGTTTGGAACTAATCCATGAACTACTTCAAGCTTTAGTTCTAGATTCAGTGGTTAACCTTAAACCTCCACACGTAGAGAACTCAATATTTTCCACCTCATTTGGTTTGTGGTTTTGTAGTCTTCCATAAAAAACCTTCTACTCAATTTGGTTTGTGTCCTTCCTTAAACCACCATTTTAGAGAGCATATTCAAACATATTTTCAGTTTATCTCTCTTGGACTTATATATACCCATTCACATTAAGAGGGGGAATGTTGGAAAGTGGAATTCACGCATATATAACAATCATTTATTAACACATGTTGCAATAAAATATAGATCAAACCTCAAGTGAAATGAAGGGATATGAAAGAATACAATCCCATCATTCCTACACGACAGAATTAATCTCCATCCTATCAATCAAATCCTTCATTGGATTGTTTTGTTGGTGAGGTGGGATAATGAAGTAGTCAATGGAGGTGTTTTGTAGAGGTTTCTAAAACATCATCAATTATCTTGGAACTAACATGGTAAGACCTTTTTTTTAATATTTTATTATTTAAATTTGATCTAAACTTAATCAATATATGCCAAGTACTTCTAGTAGATAATAATCAGTGTGCATTGGTTCTTTGATTTTGCTTGGGCTCTAGTTCCTAGAATTCATCTATGTAATTCCCCTTGCATTAAAGGTTGATTTCTATGCAACATTATTTTCTAGTGAATTTCTCCTTTATTGGAATTTATCTCTCTAGCATTTTAAGTTTCATTTATTTTCAAATTTGACCTTGTGGTTTTTTTATTTCTAGAAATACAACAAATGAGTTTCCATGTTTATTTAGGGCTATATGTGTTTTCCTTTTAAATTTTGGTTTTAGGAATTTCGAGCAGTAAGCAATGTTTCTTAGTTTATGGAGTTTGGCTCTTTTTTCTTTTTGGGTTGTAAGTACTTCATTTTGATTATATTATATTCAAACATCTCTATTCTTAGCATATAAAAAATAGATTTTATAGGGAAGCACAAGAGATCTGCCAAGCCCTTCACTAGCATGAAAAAACTTTCTTCTAAATGACTTTCAAGATACATGTAAATGAACGTTATGCCTCATAAAATTAAAAAATAATGGGTTTCTTAGTTCAACATAAGCAAAAAATTAAAATATTAAGCAATAGAATGGAACATGTTATGAAATATGGTTATCAAACTCAATAATAGTTCACATTTCATAGCTTCAAACCATAGAATAATAGTTAAAAGGAAAAGTAGAAAATGCATAAAAAATGATATAGACATTGAATAACATAACTCTCATTTTTTGAATTTTTTTTGGAAAAAAACTTTCAAACACAATGGAAGCTATTAGAAATTATGTTATTATATATATATATATATATATATTACACAACCACAATACACACACACACACACATATTTACACACTATTCTTCAAAGACAATTGAGATGTAATAAATCAAAATCCTTGGAAACTTTTCTCAATAGATTATGAAAACTCTCAAATTTATATAAAATTTCATATTAATATTTTTTATGCTTATTTTAGCTATGCTGCAATGTTTTTTACTATAATATTTATCAATTTCTATTAAAACATGTTTATACAGGTTTGTCTACATCCACCTTGCAATTATGCAATAGAAAATAGGGTGGAACATAGGGAAATTATAGTGATATAGTGGAGCAAAGAATATTGCAATGTTATATTGGAATAAACAATAATGTAATATTATGCTAGACTAGAGAATAGTATAGATGGCCAAGGATTAATTTTTTGGTGATCTCAAGTAAGTAGAAATGAAAAAAAACATAAATGAATTATGGTTTTATTTATATTTAGAGTTATTTAATGTTAAGTTGATTTTAAAAACAAAATGAATTATATTTTTATTTTTATTTTACTAAAATTAATTGCTCCTAAAATTATATTACTATTAAGTAATCTTGTTAAAGTATAGAGTACTTTATATTGTAATCATTTAGTTATTAAATAATACATTAAGTGCAAAATTATTTAGTTGAATAATACATTGTGTGATTTTTTAAATGTGAGATTTTTTCCTACAAAAGATTTTCCCTAAAATATCATGTTACTAGTAATTTCATGTATATTTAATGTATTTGGTTTTTAATTTTATGCTTTTTATAAACTAATATGAAAACATATTCCTCCATTTTATTTTATCTTTTTATATTTTTAAATATACATTAATAAAAAAATATATATATAAAAAAATTTTATTTATTTTTTTATAAAAAATAATTTTAATTCTATTAAATGAAATAGAACTAAATTTTTTAAAATATAATTCATATCCAACTTTATAAAATTATAAACTAATTTTTGAATCATGGAAACTAAAGAGTTAAAAAAATGAATTAAAAAACTAAATAGTTAGAAATCCAATCATTGATGGATCTTTTGAAATATCGTGTATTGAATAATAGTTGAAAATATCATTTCATGTGTTTTTAATTATTTTGTTTAATTTTTATATAAAATTTATTAAAAAATATATATTCTATTTATTTTTGGATATATATATAAAATAAACGTATTTTTTATTTTTCAATTTTAAATTTTTAAAAATTAATTATTTAAAAAAAATCTTATTATAACCAATAAAAATATTTTTGCCTTTTCAAGATTTATTTATTTATTTAATATCCTAAAATAAATTATTTTTATAAATAATATATTCCAAAAAACCAAGTAATGAATTTTGACTTACATATGATTAAAACCTAAAATTTTTAGTTATAAACAACAAAATTTAAATCACATCGTATACTTTATAAAAAAAAAAAATAATAATACTAATAAACATAATTTTTTTAAGATTTTTTTTTTTAAATAATAATATAAAAAAACTATTTTTTATATAAAATAATGGAAGATAAATCCTTAAATCTTAAATATAAATCACACAAAATTTTAAATCACGTCCAACTTTATAAAGTAATAATAAAGTTGCACCTTTGGTTGATGGCAACTAAATAGTTAGAATTCGAATCAATGATGGATCGTTGGAAATATCATCCTCTTTTATGTTGACTTAATATGGAAATATAATGATGCTTGGCTTAATTTAATGCTCAGGTGATAGGGAAACGTAGGTTTTAAACTATTGTTATCCTATGCATAAAGTGACAAAGAAAGGTAATGATAAATTAATATTTTATTGTTGACCTAATATGAAAATGTAATGATAGCTAAAATGAATGCCCAGTTGATAGGGAATCGTAATGATCACTTAAATTAATGCTGAGTTGACATGGATTATTGCATTTATCCTAATTTAGAAAAGATAATAAGTGGTTTCGATTTTGTTTCTAATAAAATAAATTTTTATTTACCCATTACATTATCTTTGAAGAGAGTTGGTCTTTTAGTGAAAAACAAAAAGGTTCGATTTTAATTAGTGCTCTTAAACCAGATAATTCATTATAGGATCATAGAAATTAAATATAATCATTTAAAGGGAAAGATTCCATTTTCCAACCTCAAAATACTTTCAAATAGACTTCTTAAAAAAACATTATAAAAAATATCGCTATCAAACATTATTCCACTCATTGTTCAGCTTCCTAATACACGTCCACCAACTCCAATCTTCCTTAGCCACTATGCAAATTAGGCTCTTCACACACAGATCGACAACATTTCTCTTGCAATAAAATCGTGTCACGCTCAACTCCACACACAAACTTTGCTCCACACACAGACTTCGCTTCACATGAACACACTACTCAAACCCAAATCGAAGACGCCTTTCAAAAGATTGGCACTCCACTACACATGCACTAGTCACAGGCTGCAGCTCGATGCTTAGCAAATCAACTCACATGGTCAACTCTCTAGTGCGAACTTGGCATTACACACACATCCTTCATCAAGCTCATGCACTTTAATAGAAATCACTTGGGGTACCCAACTTTCTCGGTTCTCAGGCCGAATTTGTCCACATTTCATAAATTCTCACTTCCTTGTAGTCGCTCCATAGGATTTCAATACACATCCACACAATGCAGACTCACGTTCATTCAAAGGATTTCAATATTGTTTTTTTTTCAATAGAGGATATATCCACACGACCAACAAACATAAACAATGGCCCAATATAATTCCTTAAAACTTTATTTTAAAGCAAAGACTTCAAACACACTTTTCCTAACTTTAGAAACAAAGGTTCTCTCCGGGCTTGGCTCCTTCGACGATGTGTGGAACCCATACACTTCATCCATTTCGGTGATTCACCATTTATACTTTCCACACTGCTCAACTTAACGACAACCACAACAATGGTCACTTTACACTACTCAAGAACAACAATCAACAATTGCAAATTGCTCCACAAGACAAACTCCACTGCGCTGCAATCTTTCTATCACAACCTCTACTAGGCACAAACCCACATAGTCAACACCGTCCATCGCCGAATACTCCAACACTAGCTTTGATCTACGGCGTCACACTCAGCCTTCAAATGCACAGGAGGTCAACGGGCTGGTTGGAAACTACACTCCTTCACACTCTTGAATTTGCGGCTCTATAGTGCCTTGCAACAGTTTAACAAAGATGCTACCACACTCCACAATCTTTCTCTGGTCAATGCTCAACTTAATATGCCAACAACACTCACAAAGAGCGTCAAACCAAATTTCAATGCTGCACACACTAATAAATACTCCGCACTCCTTTCACGAGCCCTCACGTCTCTGGACTCACATGTTCATAGCTCTGGCTCTTAGTCAAACAACAACCACAATTGAAACCCTCGGTTCCAATACCATGACAGACACTATGAACACTGTATTAAAGAGTTTGTCGATTGCATTACAAAACACATAAATTTATACAAAACCCAACCGGTAAATCTACAGAAGTTTTATGAACGGTCACTAACTTGCTATCTAATTTCGCCCGTTGGGAATTGCATAATCTAACACTCCCCGTTAATGGTGGTGTAGAAGGATAATTCAACACTCCCCGTGTGTTTCGTGGCATGTGCTTAACACTAGTGATGTGTCTGTTTACTAACACCTGCGGGTTTTGGTGTAACGGAAATCGTGACTCCAACAAGTGGTATCAGAGCCAAATGTCTCGAGTTTGAAACTCACCTGGCTCACATTGGGGGGGAGATTGTTGGGAATTGGATAATTCAATGCTTTCCATTAATGGCGGTGTAGAAGGATAATTCAACGCTCCCCATGTGTTTCATGGCATGTGCTTAACACTAGCGATGTGTTTGTTTACTAACACCTACAGGTTTTTGTGTAACGACAATTGTGACTCCAACACCGCTAACTATCACCAACTCTCTGCTAACTATCACCATCGTATCAGAGCTAGGGTCGAATATCCACTGTGTAAGCCACTTAGTGCCTTATTACGTCTGGAGCTGTTGAAAGATCTGTCCAGGAAATAGCTGAGGAACACTGGAACTAAAAGGTCGTGGATCTATGTTGAAACGTGTTGCTGGAGTTTGAAACATGGAGATCCATGGAGTTTGGAGTTGAAACGTGGTGTTCGTAAGTTTTTTTCACATCAAGCTTGCACGTATACGTCAAGTTTTTTCTCAAACCAACATATGTATGTGTGAAATGTGAAAAGGTTAAAACATTATATATGTTTTTATATTTATTATGAAACATATAGAATTATATGTTGGAATTTTGAAAAGTGTATTTTAAAAGGAGGAAGGTCATTATTACTAAATTTTGAAGAGTAATAATTAAAGTTTTATTTTTAAGTGGAGTTTTTGTGTTTTGGGGCGTGAATTTGATTGAAAATGGATACAACAGTTACAAATATGGAGAAGTTGAGTGGGGCTAATTTTACCCTATGGAAATCACAGATGGAGAATATACTGATTTTAAAGGATCAATATTTGTCGATTGAGGGCACAACAAAGAAACCCTCATCGATGAAAAATGAAGAGTGGAATAAGCTAGATAGAAAGGCGATTGCAACAATCCGCCAATATTTAGCAAAGATTGTTTATTTCAATGTGTCTGGAGAAAAGACCGCTAAAGGATTATGGAAGAAGCTCCATGATCTATATGAGAAGAACACGGCATCAAACAAAGTGTTCTTGATGAAGAAGCTTTATAATCTCAAAATGAAGGAGGGTGCTTCAGTTGCTGAGCACTTGAATGCATTTAATATTATTACTAATCAACTTGCATATGTTAAATCATTTTAGATGATGAAATTAGAGCCATATTGCTGATGTGTTCTATGTTAGACAGTTGGGAAAATTTAATTGTAGCTATGAGCACTTCAGCAACTACAGGGACCCTGAAGTTTGATGATGCTAGCAGTAGTTTAATGAATAAGGAGTTGCGATGCAAGTCAATTGCGGAACACTGGGGAGGAGAGGCTCTAGCTCTAGCTGATCGTGGTAGGAGAATGGATCAAGGCCAACAAGGGAAATCAAGATCGAGAGGCCGATCAAAATCAAGGAGAGGCAGAATCATTTGCTTTCATTGTGGCAAACTTGGGCACATGAAGAAAGAATGTTGATTTTGGAAGAAAGGACAAAAGGATCAGAGACCATCTAGTACAAATCACAAGTGATCTAGAACAAATGAAGGTGAGACTATTGCTGTAGCCATAGATGGTGATGTGTTGTTTACTATTTCAGTAGAGGATGCATGTGTATATACATCTAGCAGTAGCTTTGATTGGATCCTTGACTCTGTGGCATCTCACCATGTAACCCCATGCAAAGATAGTTTTGTTTCATATAATCCTGGTGATTATGGTAGAGTGCATTTTGGAAATAATTATTTTTGCAGTATTGTTGGAGTGGGAGATGTCTAGATCAAGATGAAGGATGGACAAGATATATTGTTGAAATAGGTCAGGCATGTACCAGAAATGCACATGATTTTAATCTCTATGGGATGACTGGATGATGAAGGCTATTCCACAAGCTTTGGAAAAAGAGGTTGGAAAATTAGCAAATGAACATTGGTCGTGGCCAAAGGACCCAAGACATGAACATTATACACATTGAAGAAACTGATAGGAAAATCAGATTTGGCTATTGTCACAAAAGAAGGAAATTCAGCAGATCTGTGGCATAAGCTTTTGGGTCACATGAGCGAGAAGGTCTTAAAAATCCTTGTTGGTAAAAATTTATTGCCAAGTTTGAAATCCTACAATCTTGATCTTTGTGAGTATTTTATATATGGTAGACAAAGAAGGGTTTCATTCCTTAGAGGTGGCCATGACAGAAAGAAAAATGTGTTAGAATTGGTACACTCAGATGTGTTTGGGCCTGTTAACATCAAATCATTAGAAGGAGCATCATATTTTGTAACATTTATAGATGATGCATCCAGGAAGGTTTGGGCATATCCTATGAAAAATAAAAGTGAAGTTTTTGAAATATTTAAAAATTTCCATGTTGCTATTGAAAAGAGAGACTAACAAATTGCTGAAGTGTTAAGAACAGATAATGGTGGAGAATATTGCTCAAATGCATTTAAGGAATATTGTAACAGGTTTGTTTGGCATAAAGCATGAGAAGACTGTGCCTGGTACTCCTCAACAGAATGGTGTTGTAGAAAGGATGAATCGCACCATTATTGAAAAGATGCGAAGTATGTTGTCCAATTCTGGTTTGGAAAAGAATTTTTGGGCTGAAGTAGTCAGGACTGCTTGCTACCTCATAAATAGATCTCCAACTACAACCTTGGATGGCGGTATCCCTAAAGAAGTTTGGACTGGTAAGAATTTGAATTGTTCTTACTTGAAAATATTTGGATGTGAAGCATTCGTACATATTCCCAAATAAAATAGAACTAAGCTAGATGAAAAATCTATGAAATGCATATTTCTGGGATATGCGGAAGAAGATTTTGGTTATTGTCTATGGGATCCAGTCAAACATAAAATTATTAGAAGCAGGGATGTTATATTTAATGAGTCAGAAATGTTCAAGAGGACTATAGACGAGTTGGAGGTCAAGAAGGTTATTGATAGGTTTGAAGAGTAGCAGGGAAAAATACCACCAATACAAGAAAATGAACAACAAATTCAAGAGCATGAAGAACAACAAGTGGAAAATGATGAACAACAAGAACAAGGAATCTTGCAGGAACCTTTACAGGAGATTCAACCTGATAATGCACAACCACAGTTGGTTCGCAGATCTTCTAGGCCTCATAAGTCTTCACAAAGGTATCCTCCTTCAAACTATATTTTGTTGATTGATGAAAGTGGACCTAATTGTTTTTAAGAAGCTTGTAAAGTTAAGCACAGTAAAGAATAGAAGAAAGCAATGGAAGAAGAAATGAACTCATTGTAGGAAAATAAAACTTGGGAGTTGGTAAACCTCCCAAAAGGTAGAAAGGCTCTACAAAACAAATGGGTGTATAGGATTAAGCATGAAGGTGATGAAAATAAGGAGAGGTATAAAGCAAGGTTGGTGGTGAAAGGTTTTGCCCAAAAAGAAGGTATTGACTTCAATGAAATTTTCTCATTTGTTGTTAAAATGTCATCCATTAGAGTCATTATTGGTTTAGTTGCTGTTTTAGACCTAGAATGTGAATAGTTAGATGTAAAAACTGCATTCCTTCATGGTGAATTGGAGGAAGAAATTTATATGGAGCAGCCAGAAGGCTTCATAGAAAAAGGCAAAGAAGGCCTTGTTTGTAGGTTGAAAAAGAGTCTCTATGGGTTGAAATAGGCACCTCGACAATGGTACAATAAATTTGATTCATTCATGTTGGAATATGGTATTTAGAGGTTGGAAGCTAACCATTGTTTCTATATCAAGAGGTATGATCAAGGAAAGTATATCATATTATTGTTATATGTGGATGACATGTTGATTATTGGGAATGATAAGAATAAGATCAATAGGTTGAAGAAATATTTGGGTAGCAAATTTGCAATGAAGGATTTGGGACCAACACAACAGATATTGGGCATGTAGATTATGCGTAACAGGAAAAACAAAAGGTTGTGGCTGTGACAAGAAAAATATATCAAAAAGGTGCTTGACAGGTTTAATATGAAGGATGCCAAGCCAGTTGGTACACCCCTTGCAGCCCACTTCAAGCTGAACACTGAATTATGTCCTAGTAATGACAAAGAGAAAGAAGAAATGAGCAATATTCCTTATGCTTCAGCAATTGGCAGTTTGATGTATCCCATGGTATGCACACGACCAGACATTGCATATTCATTGGGAGTAGTGAGTAGGTTCCTTGCCAATCCAGGCAAACAACATTGGCAAGCAGTAAAATGGATTTTAAGGTATCTCAAGGTTACTAGTCATTATTGTTTATGTTTTGGTCATGATAAGACTGTTCTTGAAAGATTTACAGATGCGGATATGGCTGGAGATATGGACACCAGAAAGTCCACCACAGGTTATTTGTATACATTTGTGAGTGCAACAATATATTGGGTGTCAGGCTACAAAGAATAGTAGCCCTCTCTATAATAGAAGCAGAGTACATAGCTGCAACAGAAGCTTGTAAAGAGATGTTGTGGATGCAGTGATTCCTAGGAGAGATAGGAATAAAGCAGGACAAGTATGTGTTATATTGTGATAGTCAGAGTGTTATTCACTTGGCGAAAAACCCAACATTTCATTCAAAAACCAAGCACATTCACTTAAAGTACCATTGGATCCAGCATGTGTTGGAAGAAGAACAATTATCCTTGGAAAAGATCCATACAGATAAGAACCCTGCTGATATGCTCACTAAGATTCTACTACGAAATAAACATGAGTTATGTAGAGGCATGGTAGGACTCGGTGTGACTTGATGACTCTTATTTGGCTTCAAGTGGGAGAATTTTAAGTGTGAAGCCAAATTTATGCAAGATTCTGGGTTCTTCTACACCGCCAATAGTTTCTAGAATCACATGCAAGATTCTAGATCCTTCTACACCATTAGTAGTTTCTAGAATCACATGCAGGATTCTAGATCCTTTTACACTGCCATTAGTTTGTAGATCCCCATGCACGATTCTAGATCCTTCTTCAGCCTCTATAAATTTGTAATTTCTCTGGATAAGGAAAGCAAGCAAGCCAAGGCCCAAGCCTGTTATGTAATGCTAAGTGACTTCTATTCTCCGTGATTGTTTTATCTATTCATTTTTTCTGATTGAGTAATCTTATTGTGTCTCCATTTATCTGTATTACCGTGTTTCTGTAAATTATTCTCTCCTATTTCCATCTAAATCTCTGATTGTGAATCCAACACAAACGTGATTATTATTCCAATAGTGCATGCTATTTACTTCAACTCACTTAACTAGCATCCAAAAATACCTTAAACGTTAGGCTTTCAAACATACGAGTAATTTCAACGATAAAGGGAATTTGAAAGAGTACTAAATGATAATGAAGAAGCTGTTACAAAACTATGGCACGTTGCTAACATGCCAGCCGCCACTATCCAACACCACTTCCATCCAAACCTAAATATGATTCCCACAAAGACTTCAGACCATAAATATCAATGGATGATAATAAGCGAAGAACATACAAATAAATGGAAATTTTCACTTCAACTCACTTAACTAGCATCCAAAAAGACATTAAACGTTACGCTTTCAAACATACCAGTAATTTCTATCATAAAGGAAATTTGAAAGAGTACTAAATGATAATGAGGAAGCTATTACAAAACTATGGCACGTTGCTAAGATGCCAGCCGCCACTATCCAACACCACTTCCATCCAAAATCTAAATATGATTCAAACACAGACTTCAAACCATAAACATCAATGGATGGAAATAAGCGAAGAACATACAAATAAATGAAAATATTTATGCAAACATTGAAATCATATATTCCTTCTACAAATCTATCATTTGCACAATAGATTTGAAGATATGCTGTGCTATAGAAATAGCATTGGCCAAAAAGTTCTTGTAACAGTAATTGTTGAATTCGAAAGCTCCAACTGGTTAAATAAAATACATAGAGAGACTAATCCACGACTCCTATGCTCATGCTAAGCAGCATAGCCTTAGACGGAACTCCACGGGATTCATCAACGTTGAAGCCCGGGGATTAGATCTAAATTTCATTTCGAGAAAAACGAAACAGAAAAGGTCGCCATAAGCATATTGTTTTAATCTTCGCAGCCAATACAGAAAGCCAGCTTGTACAATTTAGCGAAATAAGTAACAAACGCAGAAAGCCAGCCTGTACAATTTAGCTAAATAACTGTTTTAATTTTTACAACTGCCTATAATTTTTGATATAGTTAAAAACATAAAAACATTTCATTTTAGAATATGAGGTTTTGAAAGACAACAGAAAGTTATACAGATAGGCTGGCAGCTAATTTTTGGGATAATCTATTTAGTCAGGAGTTTGTCCAACACTGGAAGCATTTATTTTGAAGTTTCCCAGAAAAAAGGTGCCAAATACCTGAAGCAGATGAAGAAACACTCTGTCCCATAAACTATCTTTAACCTGGTAAACTTTAAAATAATTTCTTTCTTTTTTTCTTTCTTCCATTTTTCAAAACCATCACAACTTTATAGGTTTTATAGGTTTTTAGATATGAAAGTGGATAATTTTTAACAAATTTACAACCCAACATTTAGCAATGAACCAAAAAATCTATCCATTTACATGAACGTTCCTCGTCGTGTACGTTCCTCGTCGTGTGAAACTATAAAAACGAAATAATAGCACTCGAATTTTATTCAAAAAACTACTCTGCAACCGTTGAATTTAAATTGATGGCAGATTTCGACATATTTTGAAATCTATTAATTTACATTTATTTACATGAAAGTTTTTAGGAGTTTGAAACTATAAAAACTAAATAAATGCACTTGAATCTTATGTTCAACACTGAAAACTAAATAAATGCACTTGAATCTTATGTGCAAGACTGCTTTACAACTGTTAAAGTTAAATTGATGGCAGATTTCCATATATTTTGGAATATGATAAATAAAATTAAGATAAAATTAACTTTACCCTTATTCATGAACTCCTAGAAAATTTCCGAAATCTACACTACAGGGTTATTCATATATTCTATAAAATTTCCGAAATCTACACTATAGAGTTATTCATATATTCTATAAATTTCCGAAATCTACACGATAGAGAATATAGATAAAAACATCTAAGCAACTCCTGTCATATGCCGGACGCTTCCATTAAACAGTTTATAAACCTGTCAGCAACATGAAAGTATTGCATGGCCAATCGTCTGCTCAGAGCTAATGCTCCGATCACACTGCCAAACCCAATCGCGATTCCAAGACCCATTCCAGCTTCCCACGATTCCCACCAACGAACAAGAGTCTGCTCACGACTATGGTCAGGCTCACCTGATGCTTGATCGCTGCAGTTTCTCTTAAGCGGAGAACCGCACAGCTCCGGGTTACCAGAGAACGAGGTTACCCCAAATGTGTCCAAATGTCCTATATATGGAATCCTTCCTGATAGGTTGTTATTTGATAGGTTAAAAGCGCCAAGGAAGTTAAGGTTTGCAAGTGTAGCAGGTATTCTTCCCTCTAACTGGTTGCATGACATATCTAAACTTTCTAAATTTACCATTGTCCCAATTTCTTCTGGAATGTTTCCCGTAAGATGATTATGGGACAGATTCAAAGTCTGCAGACCCCGCAGATCTCCAATTTCCACGGGGATGTCACCAGAAAGGATGTTTGCCGAAAGATCCAGAGAAGTGACAGCCGTGAGGAAGAATTCACGCGCCATTTCCTGACCCTTGTCAGTCACGTTAACTACATCTTTATAGTACTGTCCATACCTCAGCTCAGGCTTAGCGGGTCTGTACTTGGGGAAATTTTTGTCGATCATTACTGATATGTTTGAAAGATGTGGCGGTATCGTACCTGACAGACGGTTCATTCCTAGATCAAGAATTTGGAGCTGCTGAAGGCATCCGATTTGGATGGGTATTCTACCTTCCAAATTGTTTGATCTGAGAACAAGTATGCGGAGTTCAGAAAGTTCCACAATCCATTCGGGCACTTTGCCTGAGAGCCTGTTTCTGCTCAAATCCAAAATTTCTAATTTTTTACAATTTTGCAGAGACTCGGGAATATTTCCACTTAAATTGTTACTATTGATGTGAAGTACCTGAAGTTTCTTCAATTTTTCCAGTTCCATCGGTATCGGTCCATGGAATTTATTACCTGCTAGATTCAATACCTTGAGAAAAGAGCAGTCACCTAAATGGGAGGGCAGGTTGCCAGATAACATGTTGTCGGAAATATCCAGAGCCTCTAGATGCTCTGATTGCTCACAAATGCAAGAAGGAATTTGTCCCTCTAGTTTATTTGAGGCTAAAGATAAGAAATTTGAAGCATGCAACATCGTGCAGAATTCTTGGGGGACTGAACCAGTAATGTTATTAATTGACAGATCAAGTTCCCAAGGAAAGGCAGCCACCGAACTTGATAGATGGCGAAGGCTGCCGTTCAACTGATTACCTCGTAGCGCCACCTCCTTCAATGAAGTCGTCGAGTTATACAACTGAGATGGTATTGGCCCTTCCAACTGATTGTACGAGAGGTCTATTTGCTCAAGCATGGGAAGATTCCACAACCATGAAGGAATTTGTCCCTTGAGGGCGTTCCAAGATAGAGCCAGTGTCGTCATAGAATTTTGAGCCCTCAGGAAAAGAGGAAAGCTCTGTACTTCACAATAAGATAATCTCAAGACATCTAACTGAAATGGTGGGTTCCAGTTGGAGGTGATATTGAAGGACAATTTGTTCTTGGACAGGTCAAGATATTTTAGATTCTTCAGACTGTGAAAGTGTGTCTCTGAGATCGGTCCGCTCAAACTGTTGTGAGAAAGACTAATATTGGTCAGTTTAGACAACCATCCTAGGGAGATAGGGATTGATCCCGATAAAAGGTTGTAGCCCAAGTCTAGTAAAGTAAGCGAGCGGAGAAGGCCTAATGAAAATGGAATCTTTCCCTTCAAATTGTTGTGTTTCAGATCTAGCTGAGCCAAGGCCGACAGTTTTCCTATAGAAGATGGCAAGGATCCCTTCAAACTATTGTTTTCCATATGGAAAAGGATCAGGGTCTTCCACTGGCCCTGAAAAATCTGAGAAACATTGCCAGATATTCTATTGTTGTCCAAGTAAATTCTTTTTAGGCGAGGCATCTGAGAGAGTTCAAACGGAAGAGATCCGTTGAGACTTGAATTGGACATCTGCAAGGAAATCAAACTAGTCATATTGCTTAACCAACTGGGGAATTCACTGTGAAATGGGTTGCTATCAAGATGTAGAATTTCTATGGATGTAAGGTTTTGCAGCAAAGGGGGAATGGCACCCGTCAGGCCACAGTTCGACAATGAAAGGTTCCTGAGCTGAGAAAGGCGACCTACTGACCGTCCCCATGCGGAAGACATCGCTGAGAGGTCGACTCTGTCAAGGGAAAGGTGTTTCAAGGCTGTGAGATTTGTAAGCCATGAGTGGTCGGGACTTTCCAGCGTAAAAGCAGAGGAAGAGAGATCGAGTACTGTCAAGCTAGAGAGGTTTCCCAGCTGCCGCGGAATGGTGCCTGAAAATCCCGCTTTAGAGAGGTTAAGGTATGTTAATTTCTTCAACAGGCCCAGCTCTTGGGGAATAGGTTGGTCCTTAAAATTATTGGAGCTGACATTCAAACTCTCCAAATCCCTTAATTGAGAAAGAAAGAATAGTGCAGGACGGAACTCACCATTCAGACTGCAATTATGCACATCCACACCAACCACATGACCGGTCCGTCCGTCGCAAGACACGCCATCCCACTCGCAACAGTTAATTGAAGCAATATTCCATGAAGCCAATCGTCCAACAGAATCATGTAGATGGTTTTTAAAATTCAAAAGAGACTGAATTTCTTGATTCAAACCGCCAGTGTCGCAGTAAACAGACTTCAATATAACCAGGAAAATTATGCAACAAATGAACCCCTCGGTAACAAAACTGAACAAACTCTTTCGCATGATACCTGTCAGACGCCATTCTTGTTTCAAGGGTCTGCTTCTGCAGTGTTGCAGGCTGCCTATTTTCGACATCATAATCATTTTTTCTGGGCGCCGGGATGATGTGTCCTCAACTATCTGCTTTAGCAACACTAATTAAGATTGTAGTCTTTTATCCTTCACGAAAAAAAAAGGAATCAAAGAGAATTGTATTCCTTAAATAAGAAAAATATTTTATTACAATAAAATTGACTCCACTTATTTATAAAAAAAATAACAATATTATAGATTATCGCAGCCATATATAAAAAATAACAATATTATAGATTATCGGAGCGATATCGTTTATATAGATATTACTATATAATAAACATCAAAACATTATTTTTAAATGGCTTTTAAACATTATTTTTAAATGGCTTTTAAACATTTAGATAGATAGACATTACTGTACAATAAATATTAAAAATTTTAATTGGTAGTACTTTTTTGAACGTAAACTAATTGAAATTTGATTTAAAAAAAACCACAGTAATTAAAAATTATATTATAAATTGTTTTAATTTATTTTTCAGTTACTTTAATTTTCTTTTTATGTATATTTTAATGGACTATAATTTGTATAATCTTATTAAATAATAATGACAATGTATTATATAAATAATAAATTAATATCAATCACATTAAATGTGAAATTTACATGTTTTGATATGTTTTGATGTATCTATACATTATTTAACTCATAAGCCTTCCAATCTTAGTCCATGTAGACTTTGTGAAATTCTATACATTATTTAGCCTATAAGCCTCCAAATCTTATAGTCCATGTGGACTTTATTTAACCCATGTACAAACGAATGGTCAATTCACAGGACCACAAGGATGGATTTCATTTATATTTGTTTTTGTAAGTGTAAAGATTTTAAAGGAAGATCAATAATTTATTTTACAAGTTTTTTTAATTAAATATATATATTTATATTATATATATTTTAAAACTGATATTTTTATTTATTTAATTATTTTAAATAGTTTATTTTATCATATTAAAATTATTATTGTAGAAGTATTTAACTTTTAAAATTAATTTTTTTTTTAACATTTTTCAATAAATTTACTATATTTTAACTTAATTAATCTATGATATTTAATAACGGAAATATTTGTTTAGGGATATTTGTTCATTTACTTAAATATGATTCCAGTAGGTTTTTAAAATATACGTTATTATTCTAAACTCTCTACTATTATAATAAGAGAATGTTCGAAGTTTCTTTAAGTACGTTGAATTTAAATTTAAAATTATTTCTATCTAATATATTAATAAATTTAATTTTTTTAATGAGTTTTTTTGGTAAATTAAAATGTTAGATTTTTATAATTTATTAATATTTAAAAAATGTTTTAAATTTTAAAATGTAAAAAATTAAATCAAAATTCTCACCAATTATAATTATAAAAATTATTCATAAAAATAATTTTATTTACTATTAAACTGTTTTTTAAAAGTAAAATTTAACAATTTTACAATCATGAGCCAATTTAGTTTGGAGGTTTTGGACTATAACCTTAAAATCAACTATTATTATTCATAACTAACTATATTACCATACAAATAAAAAATGAATACTTTGTTGAACTCTTTCATTTATTTCTGAATAAATATTTATATTTATTAATAAAATACTTCATTGTTGTAACAAGTTACATTGAATTGCAATATATTTAATGTGTTAGAGAGGGAAATTAGGTTTTTAACCATTATAATTATTTATGAAGAATTCTTTTATTAATAAATGAAAGACTCTCTTATCTTTTAGACAAGGGACCTACCTTTGTGCAACAATTTGATTACTAAACCTAGGAAGGTGTACATTCCTAACAACTCTAAATGTGAACTTGCTAAGCACATGTTCTTAACCATTAAGCTCACTCAAGTATTTTTGTGGCACAAAGATATATCACTAGGAGAATCAAATGTAAAATATTCTTTTAAAGGATATGGATCCCTAATTAAAAGTTTAGATAATGACATTTAAAAAAAGAAAAAAGAAAAAAAAAACTTCCATTGGTTTTGTAGGACAATACAGTGTTGTCATGATACATCGATACACTGGATACAATGCTTGGAGAATCAAACACAAACTTTTTCTAATTAAAATGGATCCTAAATCAAAACACTATACTCTTTTTCAAATGTAGAAATTGGTTCATACCTTTCAAAGTTCAATAATGAAACTATGCTCCATGGAATGCTAGCCATGAGGCCTTGTTCTAACCTACATTTGACATTGTTAAAATAAAATAAAAAATCATAAAATCTAACTAAATTATAATATTAATTTTAATTTAAAGTATTATAATAATTATTATTAATTATAAAAATAATTAATATATCAATGCGAAACATATATATAAATAGCTCATAAACATGGTATTATTATATAATAAACATTAAAATATTTATTTTAACTTACATTTTCATATTCCTAAAATAAAATAAAAAAATCATAAATTCTACTTAAATTCTAACTTAATTTTAATTTGAATCATTATTATTAATTATTATAAAATCATTAATGTGAACACATATATAAAAATAAGATTATTAATTATTGGAGATTTATGCCACTGTATTATGGAAATTTTTAATGTGTTAAATAAACATCAAAACATTACTTTAATTAATATTTTCACATTCCTAAAAATTAAAATAAATCATAAAATCTATCAATAATAACTTTAATTTAATTTAAATTATTATTAATAATAATTATAAAAAGAATTAATCTGTCAATGTGGGACATTTTTATAAAATAAGATTCTTAATTATGGAGATTTATCCCAACTTTATTATGCAAATCCTTAGTTTGTAAAAAGACCGGAAAATATTAAGACTTATCAATACCGCATCTTCAAAAACTATAACTCACTTCATATGACACATGTTCATATGACATTTTTAAAATTAATTTATTTAATTAAACAACCAAAAAGTCATAAATCTCAACCTTTGATTTGTGTATACTATTATAGTTATTCTATAAAATATTCCCTTGGGGTTAAATTCCTACCATTCACCTGATAATTGTTAATAATTAAATTGAAATTTTAGAAACCTTATTTCAAAGTAAACATGCCTAAAACATAATTAAAAAAAGAGACAATACTTCCAATTAACCATCTCATTTGTTTTCTAACTAGTGTAATTTTATTATTATATAAAAATGGAGGCGAAATATAAATTAAAATTTTAAATTCTATATCCATTACTTACTTTTTATTATTTGAATGTTTAAATGATTTTTATTTTAGATTTTTCCAAAGAAAAAATTGTAACTACCTATTAATAGAAATGAAAAGTTACATTAGAAGATGCGTCTCGTGCATTCATCACTTTGCCCCTTAAGAGGCCAAAAAGAAACCCAGTTGTTTTACACAAGACCATATATAGAAGATTGTTTATGTTCACTGGAATACTCATCAAAACTATTGCATAAACAATAGATACACTCCCTATACTGTATATAAATAAAAACTAAGAGCATAATAACCATACCAAGGAGGGAAAGAGTCTAGATCCTCCTTAGCCAAAACTAAAATCTGTTTATGATGAAAAAATAACAAGCTCATATAGTTATTAAATTGCAACAAAAGCCTGATGTTGAGAGTGATGCTTTGTCCCATTTGTGAGCTCAATGATCTATCAATCTCTAAAAGTCTCTCAAGTGCCTTTTTTGGATAGAGAATCTACTTCATAATTATTTTCCATGTATATATGGAAATAAGAAATATAGTCAAAAGCTTGCTCTAGTTGCAAAATTGATTCAAGAATAGGAATTAGTGTGTGATTGTGGCATCGTTGTGAGTTGTTGAAACCAATTAATAACATTCATAGAATCTCCAAAGACTTGAAGAGACCTACAATCATTTTCCAGGGCCCAACACTTTAGATGTTTTAAGGAAAGAAGCTTTGTGTAATTGTTTAAAGCCCTGCCTAGTCCATTTTTTTATTTTTATTTTTTTAGGACATGTAGGGTACTCAGGTGAAGGACTAGACCACCCCCACACATGATTTATTCATTTGATGCCCCGTCGAAATATGACCACAACATTTGGGAATTCATTTCTTCTGCAATGATCATGCAAGGCACCTGAATAGGGTCTTTCTTAGGTAACATACCATATATTGCTCCAACTTCAGTAGTAATAAGATCTAGGATAAATGGTGTTTCCTTGAGAGTAGTATTGTTTCTATCCAACCATACTCCCCATCATATAAGTGGGGGGATATTCTGGAGAGTTTCATCCCAAGATGATTCTCACCAGCTTTTCCAAGCCTCAAACAAACTTCCCCCTCTCCATTCCATATTGAATCCCAACATTTGTCTACTCTTATCCCAGATGCTTTGTGGGAAAGGCCAAAATAAGAACAAATGAAGGACTGATTCTTAAGCATTTCTACACAGAATACACCATTCTAGGTCTTATTTTCATCTCTTTTAGAGATTATCCTAAGTTGGTACTTTGTTTCTAATGATACACCACATGAAAATCCGTGTCTTAGCCAGGCATATAAGCTTCCATAAGGGATTTCATCACCATACAGGGTCCATCACCCTTAATCTATCCTCATTCTGATGGCTATAACCTATTTTGGAGTGTAAATCTAAAATGGAATATGTGCCCAACATAATGTATCTTCTCTGCCTTTGAGTCTAATATGCAACCTCTTCAGTGCATCAATATAATCAACCCATATGCTAACATGATCAACACGAAGATTTGGCTGAGCTTTTGATTTCCAACCTTATGACCAAAAGGTATTTTTTGTTTTGCCCCTTATTTGGTGCAGATGAATGAAAACTTTACCATTTAGAAAAGTAACCATTTCGTCTGAAAGTCAAAATATTTTTTAATATCCTTTCTAAGGGTCTAGACCAATTCTCATTTTTTCTCCATTCCCACCCTCCACGCCAAGGCATTGCCAATGATATTGAAAATGCCATTGACTACTTTCGAAATGACTGATGAATTTCGTATCATTTTATCATGTCTTCTAATCCAATCATCAATTGAGAGGGGGAATATATATTTCCTTATGACCACCATTGTCTATAGACTGTCTATAGATAGGAGCCTCCAACTAACTTTCATGGACAATGCCTTAGCAAACATAGGAATTTCCTTAAGGTCCCATCCTCCATAGGATTTTTGGAGGGCCACCTTCTCCCACACTACCCAAGGGAGGACATGTTCTTCCTTTTATCCAACCCATAGGAATTTACTACATAGATTTTTGATTGATGCTAAAATTCCTTTTGGGACCCATGTGAGGGTCATCTAATCAACTAGTATGGCCTCCAATGCAAATTTAATAAGGACTAATCTTCCAGCTCTCGAGAACCACTTGAAGCTCTAGTGTTGAAATCTTTTTTCCACCTTGGCTAGTAACCACAACCAACCATTTTTCCAGTAAGAGTTTGGTTTTAAAAGGAAACATAGGTACTTGAGACTATCACTTTGAGGGATGATTCTGAAGCAGATTTATTTTGGACCATTCTCAACTTGAATCGAGATAGCCATGTCATTGATAGTATGATTTGTGAACATTTATTACCATGCTTGTGGCTTTCAGGAATACCCAAACGAGGAGAGGGTTTGTCTTCACATGTGGATAACTCACACAATGCCTGTTGGTTCTCTGAATGACCTCCCACCTCTGAACCACTTCCCAACATTATCTTTTCTCCTTGTTGAGCCTGAGATTCCTCAGATTCATCCTAAGTGGGGGCCTTCTGACCAATCTCTCGGGATCCCAACTTCCAACTACTTTTGTGTTTGCTCTTAATCTGAGAGCTTGATTTTTTGATGCCCATAGCAACTAAAAGGAAATCCTGAATCAGATGTCCCTAAGTAAGACATCAATGACAGCAGGAGGGTAAATCCTCATAGTCAACTTGCTAGCTAAAATTGTATCCTTTGAAATTTAGCGTGATGTTGAGGAGAAACCCCTCTTTGAGATCTAGTTTGATAAGGATCCTAGAAAGAGTTCTAGTTTTGGATGTCTTAAAAGCCATATCGACCTCTAGGAAAACCACCAATTTATTCCTTATTTCATGAAACACATATTTTGTCCAGACCTAAGGGGAAATACTTGGAAATATTATCCAAACTGGTACCTCTTCCAACGCTCCCTCCTCATGTCAAAGAGAAGGTCCCCTTGTTTTAGCAAGGCTGGGGATGAATCTGTACTCTAGTTCCATGCCAGAGCACAACGAGCTACATCTGCAGACCCAAAGTGCAACATGAACCAACCCCTTGCAAGGATAATTACCTCGGCTTCTCTTACTAGAGTATCAACCCATGAAGCCTATATCCACCCATATATTTCATATGAATTAAAGTGTCTTCTTACTGCCCTCACAACTAGAATTTTCTCTGTCACCTCCATGGCTGAATCCAGTTTTATATCTTTCCCTAACACTAAGTGCTTGTCGTCCAACTTGGTCCGTATGAACTTCCTTTTTTTTTTCACTCTTGCCTTAATAACTTCCCCTTCTTTAGTTCCAATGGCCCTATCCACCACTTGTCAAAAAGGCTTGCATCGCACATGGACCATATCTGGATATTCTAGCCTCCTTGAATTTATATTCTGATTATCAACCAACCCTTCCTCTATGAAACATTCCAATGAAACAAACCCTCTTTTTTTCTACTACTCTATAGAGGTGTCCTCCCTCAACACCTAAAAAATAGGCACATTTTCCCCTCTAAAATTCTCTGAAGATTTCTTTGGGACAAAACCTTACCCATAATCTAGTGTGTTTCCTACCGAACCTCTTAACAGAGCCTCCTCCTTGAGGCCAAAATTGAGTGTTTGCTGGCCGTCCTGAATTTCCCTGCCATAGACAACTGAAACTCCCCTCTCAAAAAATCCGCTAGATAAAAACAACTCAGGACTTTGGGTGTTTAGCTGCTTCGAGTTAGATTCCTCATAGAGTGAAAAACCCTTGACACACAAAGAGAAAACATTGGAGCTTGACCCTACCCGTGAAGGAGCTAAAGGATTAAAGATATTAGATCTTACCCTGACATTTTTCTGTATTATGTCTTTGAGACCTCCTAACTGTTGAGCACACCAAACCTCTGACCCTACAGGAAATGAGAGTATTTAGCTAACATGAAAAGACGTAGCCAGGATCACATTTGCATTGAGTCTGTTGTCTCCACCACGACGTACTACATTTTTTTTTCTCCAATGGTTAAGGATTGTTTTGCTTTTGGAGCATCAAGAGTTGGTGCCTTTGAGATACCTTGAGCGGAACAAAATGGAGAGAACTCATCCCTCTGCACCACTGCCAAAATCCAACAAGAAGTTTCATCCATCTGAAGCTTCTCCCCAAGTTGGTCAAAGTTAGGGTCCACCTATCATGCCACTGAAAATCCCTCATCCCTATCCAACACCATCAAATTTGATGCCACATCTGGAAAAGCAGGCCTCAATCCAGCTGGCAAGACTACCTTTTCCAACATTTGGTGAGTGGGATCCAAACCCCACACTGCCAAAATATACTGTGGGTCAGGATCAATTTTGACAAAGCCTTTCGCATTTTCATAGAAATCTTCATATTCCCCATCTAAGCTACAAGAAACATTCCTCCGAAGACCAAATCCTTAACTGCACAATTGTGAGTTAAAGAAACTAAGCAAGTTGATAGAGAATCTTTGCCTTGCAAATAAGATGTTACCCTCGCACATGGCTCTAACATTTTGACAACCATAATACCACTGAGAAACTCCCCATCAAAATAATCAAATCACAGAGCCCAACTTGTATTTTAGTTATTATTTATGTTTTATTATATATGTTATAGTTAGTTTTTATTTATTTATTTATATTTCTATTAAAGAAAATTAAAAAGAAAAAATATAGAATATTTTTTTATAAAACATTACAATTAAATTAATTGTAAACATATTAATAAAATATGATAAATTTAAGGAAAACTTTTAAAACTTAATTTAAAAAAAAGCAGCAAACCAAGCACACACAAACATACTAATTTAATATATTATTTTACAATACATAATACTATATATTTTACAATTAAATGAGTACAATACATAATACATAATACTATATATTTTGATAATATTTGA